>VUQK01025679.1:54091-80522 GCA_015106715.1 Bujurquina vittata
CACATTTTGAGCCTCTTTATTCATGCATCCTGCGAGGATGCTGAAAAAATAAAGAGGCTCAAAATGTGCAGATCTAACCATGCGCATGCATTGGACGCCTCGGTATCGGATAAGCTCCTCTGTCATCTGTCATTGAAAGTGGAGCTAAAAATTGTTTTTTTTAAATCAGGTCCCCTTAATAAAATTGCTTGGTCTTTGTGTCTGGATTTAAATTCGCATTTGAAAGACAACCTAATGTGCACATTTGTAAAGCGTAGTTGTCATTTATAATTGTTTAATACATATTTGTGACAATTTTGAGACCAATTTCCCACCATATACTACCAGGTAGAAAAGATATATGCAATGGGTAAATCTGTTGCTTTGAGCTAAATGCTAATGTTAGCATCCAAGCATGCGCCCAATAAAAAAATTACAAATATGGATGTTAGGAGATATATCGTCATATAGTTTAGTGCCAATTTGCTAAGCCTGAAAGGAATTTCATCAGTTTTAGAAGAATTACTAATAAAGTTTTAGAAAAATACCAGGCAGTGGTCCTACATAAATCACACAGTTGATAAGTCTAAGAAAAAAGATTTCCTGTCTATCGCTCTAGTAGGATGATAATTGAAAAAAAAAATAAAAATCTTAGTATCTTTAAATCTATTAGAAAACGTCCTCTGGGTCCCATAAATGGCTTTACAAAAATTCACACCATTCCACTCTATAATTGTAAAGATATTTCATTCTGGACTGAATAATAGGACTGACATTTGCATCCAAAGCCCAAAAATAAATCTGGTTAGCACATACCATGTCTGTAGTTTGGGATCCACAAGTGCACTGCAGGTTGTCAGAGCGCAAGGGGTCACTAGACTCACAGGGGATGTCATGGGAGAGCTGTGCTGGGAGAACTGGCTGATGGATGGGATGTTTCAGGAGGTGGTTCAGACTACCGTGGGTCCCGTTGTTTGGAGCAGGATGAATGCCAAGAAGATCTGTTGGAAAAAATTATGAAAGGTGACATTAAATAAATAAATAGGATGCAGTACATAACAGAACATTGTCAGTGTACCAGAAATTAAAGGTTTCAATAACACCAAATTTGTTGGTCAGTTTATTATGTATCTTATAAACTTATGGGGTGGAAAATGAATGAATCACTGTGCTTTATTCTGCTTGGACCTACAGCACCAGTATTGTAGCTGTGATGCACCATACGGTTGTGTTTTTGATTCTGACTTTCACTTGGCGCACTGAAATAACTGGGTTACACTTTCCTTTTTTCAGTCTGGCTGACGTGGCTTCCTTTTCGCCAGCACTTCGTTATTTTGGAAGCAAAACACGGAACTGAAATTCAGTGCAGGCAAAGCACACCTGTTTCCTCTCCTTAGGTATGTTACCGTCTCTTTGAAAAGTCAAGAAGCTGTTTTTATAATTCTGATGAATTATGGGAGAGTAAACGGCAATAAAAATCTAATCTTATGACTTCTTGTAAACTTGCTGAATTAACTAAATCTTGTAGACATGATTCATATGATGAAGCGATGGAAACAGATCCAATTGCGCAATTGCAGAAATAGTTACACATTCAGGAAATGCCTGGAGATGAAGCCATTCATACTACTTTCATGGTTATCTGCTAAATATGAAGCTGCAGCCAGCTTACTTTAAATGGGAAATGGCCTATAAGAATATCTACAAGCTCATTAATTCCATAAAAAAAACTACAGTATCAGAGTTATACAGTACTGTAACTGGTGGTGAACTAGTTCTCAGCTGAGATCAGTACTTCTTGTACAGTAGTCTCCTCATCTCGCCTGGCAACCTCACAGGGCTAACAAGGTTTCGGGGTATGAAAGCAAAATGGATGTTCTCATCTAGCTCTCAGCATGAAATTCAATAAGCGAATATCACAAAACGTCTAACTGAATAAAGAAAAAATATTAAGCTTCAGAATGATGTACAGTGAGCAGCGTGCGTTAACGACTTACCACACATGAGATTATATAGTTCAATGTTTTCAAAAGTTGGCACAACTGTGCTATGTTTAAATGCTGGACCGTAGCCAATGAAGATTGCCTGAAGGAAATAAGCAAAACAAAAAAACAAAACAGATAAAACACTGACTTTGATTTTTTTTCTCTGCAGGTTTTAAAATACAAACAAGTGTGTTCTTTGAATTACATGATCTACTATTTGACCGTTTGTGAACTGGAAACTTGAAGTCAAACATTGAATGCTTTAATTAGGTGATGCATAAATATTTGAAAGAAGCTAAAACAGTAAAATGAGCTTATATAACATCAGAAGTTGAAGGATTCTAGGAAAGCTATGGGTGGATTCAGAGATATTTGCTTGTGATCTATTTCAAGCACACTTTACAACTTTCCTCAGCTTTGTGGAGGGAGGCTGGCAGCCATTTACAGAAAAGTGGACTTTTCTTGACTCACAGACCTGTTTTTAGTCCAGTCAGCAGCCTTGCAAGCTAATTATACTGCGTCAAATTCCAGTGTAAACCGTGTCCGGAAACATACACAGAAATACTGTGAAGACTGACATTAACGTGCCAGACAGAAACACCTTTTTCAAATGAAACACACTCAGTGAAAAGTGTGTAGGTGGGGAGAAGTTTTCTTTGTTTCTCTGTGTACTTTAGTGCTGATGTTTCTATATTTGTGTCATTTCTGCAAATCAAGCACCACAAGTACAACCCCAAATCCAAAAAAGTTGGGACGCTGTGAAAAAAGTAAATAAACTATTCACAACACAACATAGAAAATTGAGAAAATTTACCACTCATTTTGAATTTGATGGCAGCAACACATCTCAAAGCTGGGACGGGGCCATGCTTACCACTGTGTAGCATCCCCTCCTCTTTTAACAACAGTTTGTGTCTGGGAAGTGAGGAGAGCAGTTGCTGGAATTTTGGGAGAGGAATGTTGTCCCATTCCTGTCTGATATAGGATTCTAGCTGCTCAACAGTCCTGGTTAAAGGACTTGATTGGAGCCTGGCCAGTTCAGCACCAGGTCTCTGTTATTATGAAGCTATGCTATTTTTTTAAAGATATTTTTTCCCTTTATTGGATAGTGAACAATAATAGACAGGAAAGTGAGGCTAGCTGGGGGAAGACACATTGAAAAGGGCCATGGGTCAGATGAGAACCCGGGCCACCTGCAACATAGCCTTGTGGCGTATACATGTATGGTTGCCTGCTCACCCACTGAATCATCCCAGTACCCAAAGCTATGTCTTTTTTAAAATAGATGCAGTATGTGGTTTAGCAGTGTCCTTCTGAAATATGCAAGGCCTTCCTTGGAAAAGACGTCATCTAGATGGGAGCACATGTTGCTCTAAAATCTGTATATCTGAATATCTTTTCAGCACTGATGGTGCCTTTCCAGGACTGATAACAAGCCTCTTTTCTTTAGTCTGAAAAACAAAGCATTCTTGTTTCCCAAAAAGAATTTCAAATTTCAATTCATCTGACCACAGAACAGTTTTCCAGTTTGTCTCAGTCCATTTTAAATGAGCTCAGAGAAGGTCATGCTCATGATCCTGTATTTAATGCAGTGCCGCCTGAGGGCTGTACTTACTTTTGCACTTTTTTGATACAGTATGTGTTGCTGCCATGAAATGCGAAATGAGCTAATATTTTTCATGAAACTGTAAAATGTCTCAGTTTAACCATTTGATATGTTTATTTGGGTTCATGAGATTTGCAGCTCATTGCATTCTGTTTTTATTTACATTCTACACAGTGTCCCAGATTTTTTGGGTTTGTAGACTCAAATATTTATTCGTAAATGCCATGATGACAATAACAATCTTATAACTTCTTGTAGACTTGCTGACTTAACTGATGGAGCAATGTAAACCAATCCAATAACCTCCCTACAGGAATAGTTACACATTCAGCAAATGCCCTGAGATGAAGCCATTGATACCAATTTCATAGTCATATGTGGCTGTAGCCAGCTTAGCTTGGCATAAAGACTTGGAGATGAGAAATTGCTGGACTGGCGCTGTTCAAAATCAGCCTACAAGCATCTCTAAAGTGCACTGATTAAAACATTATATTCTGTTTTTTTGTTTGTTTGTTTTTTAATTCCAGAAACAAAACAAAAAAGTTTCACTACAGGACAAATGTAATGACAAAATCATCCAGATTCTGTTTGGATGTATATTATTTATTTATGAAACAAATCTTTACAGTTTTTTTATACTCCTGCTTGAACAAACAGGAATACAAAAAATAGCATCCTGTTTTTTTTCTTCCTACTGTACAATTACTTTTTGTGTGAAACTCAATCCACACATGGGTGCCAAAGATACATCTCTGAGATTGTATTGGCAAAAAATCTCAACGTCGCATGAAAGTTGCAGACCACTGCACAGCATTGGATGAACATGCTGTTAGAACGATGTGCACTGTGGCCAAGCGGTCCTGCAAGTGGCCTGACTGATGTTATTAATACCGGCCTATCACAGATAAATCATCATCAGTATATTTGTTGTCCAATATTAAATCTGAATAAGTCTCACAACTCAGCAGCTGTGCTAATGAGTGAAATAAAGGGGATTACAATGATAAAATTCAAAGTTGACAAACAGTGACTAACATTTTCCATTTTCCAACATACCCTCCAACACGCCTCATATTTGTAAAACTCATCAAGCCAGGATTTGGATCAGTGTATTATAGCTAATGTGCCTTTGGCCTCAGTTACACAGGCAACAAACAAACAAACAAACAAACTGAGCACTGATAACAAGCCACATGGTCCCTCTCCTGTCCAGAGGAGGATGCAATGTTCCTTTTTCCCCAAAAAGAATTCAAAATTTCAATTAGTCTGACCACAGAACAGTTTTCCACTTTGCCTCAGTCCATATTAAGTGAGCTTTGGTCCAGCAAAGACGGCAGTGTTTCTGGATTATGTTCACATTTGGCTTCTTTGCATGTTAGAGCTTTAACCCATATTTGTGGATGGCACAGTGATTTCTGGAAGCGATGACAGAATCATGCCTGTTTTTAATGCAGTGCTGCCCAAAGGCCCAACACACGGGTATCCAGTATCTCTCTACTTACAAAACTGGCTCTTTAATATAATTTTATATTTATTATAATGTTCATTATTTCACATCATTGCACACCTTCCCAACATCAGACTGCTTAGGAACAAAATAGAGGGGACAATAACACATAAAACAATCCTGTTGGTATACGCATCATTACATTTTTATTGTGTGGGACTGGCATAAAAGACCTAGAGATGAATGATGCAAAAAACATGAAGGGAACATGAGTGTAAACTAAAGCCAGTGACAGTTAGGGCCATTATTAAAGAAAATCAAGAGAGATGGTAGAAAGAACTACTTTCTACTTTTATACTTTGAGTACATTTCAGGGCCTGTACTTTTCCAGTTGTACTTGAGTAAAGAAGCTGAGTAAGTATTTTAAGTTCTACTGGAATCCCTTTTATTTTTAAACACGTCTACTTGAGTGAGAAATGTGTGTACTTTTGCTACCTCTGACAGCTAGCAATTAGCAGTATACTGTGTTGATAACACTATAGAAATCAAGTGGAACATTTAGTCGCACCAAAAAGACAAATTCTGAGGTTTTTGGTGCCTTAAAATTCATCAGTCAGGGTGTACTGTTCATGTGACAACATGCAGACAGTTTAGCCAATGACGCTTCATAATCTGATAACACTGATCAACCTGAGCGTTGGCTCTAAAGTACGATTTCAGACCAGCATGACTGACTTCAACTTAAAATGCCAAATCATGAAAAAAAAAAGCCAAATCATTTTTGAGTTTTTAAACGTTTCTAATTAAAAGCCTGAACCAATGAGAGGAAATGAGATGAAGAGTTCATATTCATTTCACTCACTCACCTACTCACTCACTCCCTCCATGAGGTATAAATAAACCTAGATAAGTGTGTGTATACGCACACACACACACACCCTCACCCCTTCCTTCCTCTGACCTGCATGTTGGTGAAGAGATTATCAGAGCCATGGAATCCACCGCTGCAATACTTGATGTCACTGCGGGTGCTGAGGAGAAAAAAAATATTAGAACAAACTAAAAATACAGAACAAACTAAACGTTGAATACATCACTAAAAATGCCACTCTTTTAGGCGTAGCTGCATATTTGGACATTTATTTTGAACAATCACTTCATCCCATTAGTTAGCAAGTCTCTTTATTGTGTATGCTAAGTAAACCAGTTTAGAGCATTTTTTGATGATCACATGATTGACACCCAGCAAAGGATTTGCATAGCTTCTTAACATGGAATACTTGCTGTACGCCGGTAATTACTGTAAATGAGCCGCCTTCTGTGTTTCCTAAGCAACATGTGAATTTGCATATCTGATAAGAAAAATAATTTCCTACGACACCCTCAAATAATCACCGTAAGACTTGCAAGCTCCTCTCCTCTTGGCATGATGGCTGTTAGAGTCTGCAACTAAAACAAATCTAAGCATCACTCCAACTTCTTCTCATGCATGCTACAATTTCTATCATTGCAAAACAAGAAGTGTATTAAGAGCTGGATCAGCACTTTACTAAGCTACATGTGTTATGGGTACAATCTCAGACCACTAATTTAGTGATTCTCTAATCTTATTCTAATTTTTAGATTTGGTTGTACACTACTTATCAGCTAACCTTGCCTCAATAATTCATTAACTGACCCATTACTGACCTACTCTGAAACTCATTATCTCAAAGCAACAGGCTAGTGCAGCATAATGCATGCGCTTTACTTCAGAGCCCAATGAGC
This sequence comes from Bujurquina vittata, assembly GCA_015106715.1. NCBI lineage: Eukaryota > Metazoa > Chordata > Actinopteri > Cichliformes > Cichlidae > Bujurquina > Bujurquina vittata. Next base: position 60,876 of record VUQK01025679.1, read on the forward strand.
AGGTTAATTTTTGTACATTATAATAGTGTCAGCAGCAAATACATGATGTATAAAATATGTCGTTTAGGCAAAAATCTTTTTGAAACCTGTTTTTTTTTTTTAAATAGTTGAGTGACAAGAAGAAAATTGTATGTTTTAAAAAAAATACACTTGCATATTGAGTCTCCATGTAGGCAAATATGCACAAAGGTGGTTCAGAGATGTTTGGTAGATTGCTGAAAGTTGTACTTCAGTACAACTTAAAATATATGCTTTTCTCTTGTGTTTAAGACTCATTCACAGCAGGAGGATCAAGCTGCAGGTCTGCATGAAGTACTTCACTTCCAGCAGGTGTTACGCAGTCATGAGATTTCTTTTAAGTTATTTTATTATACATGTAGTTCCTGAAGTTTGAAATTGTAGTTGTTTAAATCACCATATCTGCAAATGACTTTAAATGACATGGTCGTAAATAAAAATGTGATTTAATCAAGTTGGAATTCAGCACTGAACTGCCGTTAACAGCACAAAACATTTAAGGCACATTTTGCTCATTCTTGAGCAGCACAACCTAATTAACGAAAATAATAAAATTTAGAGTGCGACTGATCGTTTACTTACAGTGCTGCTTGCCAGCCTGACTTCATATACAGGTGACCCCTCTCTATGCGTTTGTTGTTAGCAAAGTGCATCCTTTTGGGAAGGTTTTCTTTGAGGTACGGCCTCATTGGTTGGTCAACGGTCCTGCACTTCAAAATGGACACAGACAAGGAGAATCAACACACAGCAGAGAGAGAGAATGGGACTGTTTGACTTGCCAAGCAAGCAGATAATCTTTCATTCTTCCTATGAATACAAGACTCAGATCTGGAATTTTTCACATACCGAAAGGTTCTGCACCAGGCCCTCATAGTCAACTGAAAATAGAAAAACAGTAACCAGTCAGCCACACAGATCTGACATAAAGTGGAACAGGTTGATGATATAAATCTCGGAGCAAGGGAAGTCAGATGTTTTGAACAGGAACTCACAGGAAAAGTAATCCTGTGGGAGGCGATGTGGTCTGATACGTGCAGCTGGGCCTTGGATTACAGTAAAATCAGAGGTATCCTTCTGGTATTGTGACACAAATGATGCCCTTTGACATGAAGCCGTCTCCATACCTGTTGAAAAGAAAAAAAAAATATTAGGTTGTGTTCATCAGGGCAACAAAGGACACAGAGAAAACAAAAGCCCGTAATGTTTAAGAACTGTGTGAGGTATAAAAAAAACGAGACCCATCACCGATGGTGCTAGCCCCCCCGTGATTAATAAAAGTATAAAATAAAGGTATAAGTCAGAAAAACATTACAGCCCCATTTCATAATGGAAAATCCTTCAGCAGACATCTTATTATCTTCTGCAAAACTATTTTTCCCTAATTTGGTGGCCTGCACCTAAACTTTTTTCCAAATACCTTTAGTCACCCCTGGGTTAGTATTCCAGCAAAGATGTGTTTTCAGTATTAACACTGCTCATTAAATCAAAACAACTTTAAGCATGCCATAAGAGATTGATATTCTGTGATTATCTTTAACATTTCTACAGATACCTTCTGCTAACCACACCCTAGACCAGACATAGAAATCATGGTAAACAAATTAGAGAAAGCATATACTTATACAAGGTGTTTATCGCAGATATTGCCACTTAAAATTCCCGCTCCCAGCAAGCTGTCAGCCAGTTCCTAGCCATTGGGACCCCCCTTTCCCAGTGTAAACACACCCCTTTTGAGTCAATTAAAGAGTCTCACCAAGAGATGGTGCTTTATACAAAAAAACTTTGACTTGTATAGTTTAAAGTTGCTTTGATAGCTTTCCTGCTCAAATATTTTGACCTAAGGAAATGTAAGAACTTAACTTTATGTTTTAAAAATGTAAAATAAATGGATGAAACTTTACAGTCAGTTTGACCATTTATTTTGCACTGCAGAGCTTTAAATGTCCTTCAAGAACTTTGAAGAACAATTCCTGAAATCGACTTAAAGATATAACAAGAAAGCTTGTCTAAGAGAGTTCAGAGTCTGCTGACAAATAAAGGTGGTCATACCAAATATTGACTTTCAAGCTCTGTTTTAACCAACTGCATTTCCATGTTTCAATAAATGGCTGCAAATACTTCCTGTAAAATATAAGAAATTATTCACAACTCAAGATTTTTGCACTGTACTTTAATATGAGTTTTCACTGCAATACAAAGCTTAAAGCTTTCCTCCTGATTCCTCCTAAAGTTGTCTGGGACTTAAAGTTATATGTTTAAATGTGCAAATCACATGCAGGATGTGATTTGCACATTTAAATTTACAGTGGCATGTGTTGCCAATGTCTTTGGGTGTGACATGACTACTAACTACTAGAGTATGTTAAAACTATCTCTTGTAAGTAATACAAAGCTAAAGCTTCTATGAAGAACAAAATCTGTTTATGCATTTTAAGAAACATAGATCCTCTCTTGGAAGTAGTGTCTTAGATGAGTATAGCTGGGCATTGCCCTGAGCCACATCGACTGTAACACACTGGTCTTGATATGTATAATTAGAGGGCTAAACATCTGGGCTCCAAACATCCAAAGAAACCTCGCCTACTACTGAGAACATTTTCCTCAGTTAAAATGCACATAACTTTTGTTCACTTCCTCTGTGGCAGTGTTCTCCAGTCTTACCTACAGCAGGTGCATTGACTCAACCAAGCCAAACATCTGAAACTGACACAAAGACTCAGAAGTGCCTCACTCTAGCGCACATGCTCCAATACAAAGCTTTGATTTGTTACTGAGAAACCACAGAGATTTAAGAACGTTCTACCAACTTTACTGTGACATTGTGGGATGATACTTTTTTTATAACTATGTCAAGCCAAGGTAGAATTGACACGACCAACGTTAAAAACAGCCGCTGCCATCCATAAACACCAGAGGGGTGTACTATGAAGTAGGATTAATGGGTTAGCGAGCTGTTTCGAGCTTAAAGTCAGAGTTTTCTGTGTCATGACAGTGGTCCTCTTTTTACCTGTGGTAACCTGGTCAGAAGCAGGCTATGTTCCAAGTCTTAGGTTATAATTGGTTGGAAGTGCCACATTTTCACTGATTCTTTTATTTAAAGCATGTTTTGATTACAATAAAAATATGCATAGCTTGTTAAGCTGTACCTCACTAAGATGAAGCTCAGCTCTAAAGTTACAGCAGTGCAAACTGTGTATCGCATTGCCACTGTTAATTTGGTGATGCAGAAAATGTTTAAATGTTTTTATACATGCTGCTGCCAAGGCTCTCTTACTCTACTTTAATTGCAGCTACTAGAACACAGAACACACACTAAGAATATGTATTCAATCAATAGAATTAAGTAAAGCAATTTCCATGTCCTTTATTAGGTTATGGAACTGTGATCTTTAATGCTTAAACGTATCCAGTTTGAAGTTTAAGAGCTAATGTTCAGCTGTTACCTCAGAAATAAACAGCACTTAGAGTCCATTCAGAAATAAATTTAAATGTTGATTCTACCGCTCCGTGTGCCAAATCCCAAGATCAATGATTTTCTGGAGCATTAATCTCTTGTCTTATTTGCAGCAGTGATGCACTTTACAGCTATATAATAGATAAATAATAGATTTTTGTCACCATTTTATCATCATCATCTGATATTGTCTCTGATTGGAGTAGTAGGCACTCATATGAATCATATAACAAGTGAAAAGTCCCTTTTTATCTGAGCTAATGCAAGGAAAGCCTGGCTATGTTGAACTTCCTTTGTAGTATACCTCTCTGACCTTTTTTCACTTAACTAATGGATCATTTGTTTTATTTTTATCCATTAAAAACTAAACTATGTGCTACCTTTGATAAGATTATGATTCTTTTCTTTTAAAGTGTATTCTAATTTCAGAAAATCTATAAATTCATGTTCTGTCCCTGCCATCCCATGTAAACTGTATCTCAGCTGTGGAGAGTGTGTATTTATCTCACCGTGGTCAGATACAATTATTATGTTGGCACATTTGTGCAGGCTTCGCGCTTTTAGGCCATCCATCAGCAAGCCCAGAATCCTGTCCACTTTTTTCAAGGCCTGTTTGACCTAAATGAATAACAGAAGTTCAAGCTCTAACAGAGTTAAAATGTTACCATGACTGGAAAACAATGTTGAGGAACACTGTGCTTTTGCCTTGCAAACGCCTCATCAACAACTTGCTTTAGATAAATATTTGCCAAACAATTAACTATAAATAAATTTGTCAGCATGAACCAAAATCCTGACTATCTGAAGGGGATTGGCTTAATACTTTCAATGGGGGAAAGTTATAACAAGAAAAAATGAAAATGGAAAAACTGCTTTATGCTGCTTGTTGTATTCTTTTGGTGTAGTAAGCAGTAAGCACAGGTGTCCAGAACTCCCTTACACCAACCACAACTTCTATCTCTCCCAGAGGGGGGTGCTGAAAAGTTCTTATTAGAGAGATTCATAATCAATCCACAGCATACTGATTCTATCCCCAGGATCTACATGTCAAAAACACCTCACTTAAGGGGTACTGTATCTAGGAGTCATCCTGGACAGATACCAGAATCAGGTGGTGATCAGGTAGCCGCTCAGCTTCTCTTTTAAACCTTTATCCAAGACATACAATTCCAGATCTGAGGTATTACAGATAAAATGTAAAAAAAAAAAAAAAAAGGTTAATTAACCTGCATCATAGGGTGTCCTGGTGTCTGCTCAAACAGTTTTAAGCAGACAAAACTCCCATTAGTGCAAATGTCTTCCTAATCAAAGCCCTCCACACCACGCCCTTCACCGTCAATGCTCACACGAGCATTGAGTTCTCTCAGTAAAGCAACACAGTCTTCAGATGGGGTGTCCTCAAGCGCCCCACCCGTGAACTTCAAACAAGCGTGAACATGTGGATCATCTTAGCTGAGCCTGGTGGGTTCTGAGAGTTAAATGCCGGCATAGCCACTGCCAGACCTTGCCCATGATGCGGCCTCAATGTGTTCGTCTCAGGTAAAGTAACTTTTTCTTCTTTAACACACTGTGGGTGTCATTTACGTTGTGCTTAATTTGTCCCTCACCCAGGAACAATTTGCACTACCAGCAGCATATTATCTGAAGACCCAGGCAAATATACAGCTGAGCTGTGCCCATGATGTCACCATACAAACTTCACAAACAACTTCACACTGCTTTTAGTCAGTTATTCTTTTAGGTAATCAATAACCAGGTGAGTAACTCACCTCATCACTTTCTGGCCCATACTGATGTCCTGCTGAATCAGGTTCATCCAGGTATAACGTGTAAAAGTCAGGTCTAAAGTTAGAAAGACAACAGTTACGAGTGACGCAGAGAGTTTCCTAAGGGGAACTTAAAACATCATCTTTGTAATGATGAAGAAGACCATGAACCTTTCTCCCTGAGGTAAGCTGAGCCACTGAAGCAGTGTTGATACTCTGCTCTCAAATTTAATAGTCCTGTGGAAAAAAGGCTGAATTTATGAAGGCATCAATACATCACTGCATTGTGTTACATTCTACACTTCATGGGCATTAACTCAGAAGCATGTATGGCATCGCTCTTACTTATCAAATATCTTGTAGAAACTTGGGTAGATTCCATCAATAGCTACATCAGAGCCTGGCCAGAAGAAAGTTCCTGCCTTCAGTTTCTGACGCACGGCAGTGACCCAGACCTAAAGAGAGAAGTTAGATGAGATGAGGCGACAAAAAAGAAGGAAAGAAATTAAAAAGAAAGGAAAGAAAGAGGAGAGCACAGTTCCGCCTACTGTAGGTTTAATTCTGAGTGAGTTGCAGCAGAGAATAATTTATTCAATCGCATTACAACACAACAGCAGTGTTTATTACATTAGGGTGAAGTGTAATCCCCTCACAGCCCTGTCACGTCTGAGGGAAATCAAAGAGCATGTTTTTTATTCTAATTCAATACTTATTAGACTGATCTGCTGGTAGATGTCTTAGTTATGCATCTGTCTTCTAAATATTTTGGCAGATGCACTTCGCTCTATTGGTTCAAAAGCTATTATGAAAGAATTCATTCCTGCAGAATAAATTACTTGACAGGGGTCATCCATCTCGCCTTCCGTCCCGAAAAGCCATATGGGTGCTGCATTGTGTATTTTCAAGAGGAGCAGCTTGTCACACAGTTGAGAATTGAGATTTAAGAGGCCTCCATTTAAATGAAAACCACAAAGCATCTAAACAAGCACAACACGCAACCCTCACAAGTTGTCATTTAGCACGAGCTGAATACGTAATTATATCAAGAGGTTTATTACAGGGAGAGCCAATTCTCGGCAATCAAACGTACTCACTGACTTGTGTCATTCACAGAAAGCAAATTACAGTGTGATGAGCATGTTGTTTCAATTTCTTCCACAGAACAAGTGTGTTTGCTTTATCAAGACAATGAACAATACTGTCTGCTTCAGATTCTCAGATGTGTGCAGTAAACGTTCTGACAGCAGAGCGACATTTTTGTGGTTGAGTTTGGCTATATTTTTCTGAAACAGTTTTATTTTAATTAGCAGGTCTTACGTCTGGGCTCAATAAGCCTGATCTTTGCTAAACCAACTCTGCACCTTTGTACAAAATATTGTGGTTTGCACAGATTCACTTACTGGTTGTCCTTGGTACCATTGAGCATTATATTTCTCGTCTGTTTTCAAGCTGAAGAAAGCATTTCGGGTCACATCGTACATCTTGTTGTCCACAATCCCGTGAGATTCAGGATAAAGACCCTGCAGGAATAAAGATAAAATCGACACAGTCACAATGAGCTGCTTTGGTTCTGTGGCTGCAGGGATTTAAAGGTGATTACCTCCTCTCTCACCATCATTCTAACCCAAATATTACCAGTAACCACAGTAGTTTATCTCAATTGCAGTATCCCAATTGATTTCGACCAACAGAGGTGGAATAAATGTTATAAGACTCTAAGCTCTGCTGGAGTTGATCTCCATGCACATGTAGGCCTCAACAGCACGCTGCCATTATATAATCCTAAAGTGAAATTTTAGAGGAGAAATCAAGAAGTTTACATGTTACGCTACTTTAGGTCTCAGTCACACAGACCTGGAGTCCAGCAGTGTTTAAGTAAATGTAGCATGTAAACACTTCCTGAGCTGTGGTGAAATTCAAAAGATGTGATGCAAGCTGGAAACAAAAAGTAAAAGTTGTACCTTACCGTGGAAACCAACACATTTAAAAAGGTGCAACTTTTACTTTGGACAGACCACTTGGTGAGTAGTTTGCAAGTATTTACGGACAAGTTGGCGGCTTCTATGCAAAGTACGGGCAGCTGTGGCAATCTGCTAGCAACCAAAGCAATCACAGGGTTTTCTGACTGGCGTCTAGGCCTGTGGGACTGGGGCCTTAGGTTTTTACTTGGCTTGACTTGAGAAAAGTATAACAACAGAGGCTGTTCAGTATCCACGTTCACAAACAAGTATGATCCCGGAATAAGTCTAATAAACTAGCCAGTTTTCTTTGTTGACACCCTTCATTCCTTACTCGATAAAGACGGCATTTATACAGTATAATGCCTTTCAGTTTACTGACTGCTTAAAGGACTTCATACTACAAGCCACATGCACACATTTAAACAAACTGTAACTACTAAGCATTTGTCTTATCTCTCTCTCTCTCACACACACACACACGCACACGCACGCACACACACACACACACACACACACACACACACACAAAGTGACATTTTGCTATTTTAGACGCAGCAACTGTACTGCTGCTTGGTGCGCATATTTGTGTAGTATGTTTAGTTTTTGCTTTGTAAAATATGCGTTCTGCTCCCAGTATACTTGTAATAAGCTGCAAACACCGTATCTTATATGAACATTCCCATGGTTTCCTAATCATAGCTAGATTAAGAAACCTTGGGGAACCCTGTCAAATTAATACCCAGCTTCATGGGATGTCTTTGCCTGAGTGAGCTACAGTATAGTAAAGCCAGATAAAGCAAAGAAAAGGTTAAAGGGTTGGTTGAATTTGCTTTGTAGTAAAGGTAGCTGGGTTGGTCAGATCACATTCAAACTGCAAACCAAATTGCTCCAAATTTAATTGGCACAGTTGCAGCTACATCCTTACACAACACGAGTTGTTCATTCATCACTGAATAAACAGGTCAGACAAACCATCTGTCTGCAGCCAATAAATCAACTTGTCACTGAACTGAAGAGACTCACAGTCACAATGGTGTAGTGGTTGGGGAAGGTCTTTGTGGGATAAACAGGCCTCATGTATGGCGTTGTTGTCCCATTATTTCCTGCAACATAATGAAGTTCAGTCCCATCACTGCCTTGAACTGTAAACCTTGAAGAGCTGTGAGATAGGCATTGTTTTTGACTTACGTAACTTGTTGATAACAGGGATGTGACTCCCATGAGCTTTCAGATACTCTGCCCGGAAGCCGTCCAAAGATACCAGGATGACAGGAGGCCTTGAAAAGCTGGTCAGGGGGTTAAAATAAAGGCCAAAACATTTTATAAATGTCAGTTCTTTAAGGGGACAATGACCTGTGTTTGTGAAAAACATTTTACAGCAGGAAATATACTAGGTCCAGTTAGAGAAAACACAAAGCAACCCTTTGACTAACTCTAATGTAACACTAGAAAGTGGCATTGTAGCAGCAGTACCCCATTTACACACAGGCACAGAGGAAGATCATCAATAATGTGGAGTCATGTTCCCACTCATTTTAATGCAAGTCCTAGAGTCACTGTGAAAGTATTATCTAAACTAACTTTCATATCAGTGCTCACTACAGCATTAAAAACTGCACGTCAACCATCTTCTTCGCTCCTACAGATGAATGTCACCATTTCCAATCTGCTTTAGTCTTTAACTGCTGAGGGCAATAGTTAGTGTGACTGAATGCTCTATACTATGCCAGTATATCAGCACATGCAGCAGTGCTGAAATTCAACCAAAACCGAAATGTCTGTGGCTGAAAACCAAAATGAGCTGAAAGAAGAAACAAAGCTGTAGGAGGAAGAGATGGTTATCAGTTTCTCTTTCATTTTTCTATATGAAAAAAAATGATCAATAGAAAATTTAAAACATGATCAATCATATGAAATTAAAGGAGTCTATTGAGGTTCTTTCTCATGTGGCATCGTGCGCATGTTGCGCAAGAGTTGTCTGCTATACTGGACGTGATACAGTTGCTAGGGAAAAAATGTGTATTTCCTGACTGGTTGGCAGTTCCTGGGTGTTGCTACAGTAGGTGAACTCGGTTGCAAAAAATACACTGTACCAAAAACCTCTTAGTTATTTCTTTGTAGCAAACTGCCACGATTACCTGTAGTTTTCCATGTTTGTCTGCAAATACTCCCTGCCTGCTAGCCGAGTGGTAGTAAAACTTGATAAAGTACAACGCAAACTGGAACTGGAGATGGTTCACCTTCAGAGTAAAAGCTGTGCACATATTTTACTTTGAAGGTGAACCTTCTCCATTTGCAGTTTGCATCACAATAGTAAAACTAATGGCCCTAAAACATTAAAGAAATGACACACTTTGCAATCAGTAATTTTGTAAAAAAAAAAAAAAACAGTTTAAAGAATAAAACACTTAAAAATCAAAAGTGTGGTGCACCCACAGAACCAATAAATACAAACCCAACAGAATGCACAACATTGTTATAAATAATACAGGCCTTATTTGTGCACTTTATGATATTTAAAAAACTAAAATAGCTTCATCTGCAGCCACAGGAGTATTTTTCCATAGTCTGATGAGTCTGTCTGGGGTCACTCCCTCACCAAGAAACACAAACATGTGACCACGCACTCGTGCAAACACACAGACGCAACTCAACAACACATGCCTGAATACTCAGCCATTACCTCAGTTTCACAGCCCAGTTTTTTCCCCAATGAAATAACACAATCAGCAAAAAACAAGTCATGTGTCTGAGTTATTTACACAATAAAAATATGAACTTATGAAAAATATGAACTTGAGCTGGATGAGCAAACAGGGTGATATAAAGTGAAGGTGGTTAGGGTCTGCTATCTGGCTATAGTGAACAATGGTTTCTCCTCAGGGAAACTGTGGGCGATACGGCAAAATAATTTTAAGACCCTACACAACATATTCAGCGTGAGGAGGACAAGAGCTGATGCAATCCAAATTAATCCAGATGTCATTTGAGTTGTATTACATTCCATTAAAAATAAACATGTTTTCACGTTGCTGCTGCAAAACAGAAGTATTTCATTACCCAGGCGGACACTGTGGCTGTTGAACTTCCTGAAAGACCTCTTCCAGCCAGACCCCATCTTCTGTGAGAAAAGCAGAGTGTTATTATTGAAAACAGAGGGTTTCTATTTGCTTTCAGCATACTTTTGAAGTAATGCAAACTATAATAAATGACATATAAAAACAAGGCACATATGATCTTGCAAGGTAAGAACTACTTTGACAACCACTTAAATCCTCAGTTCAAACTCTTACGTTTTATAACCTTTCATATAGATAACTACATCTACATTAAACACTTAAAGAGTTAACCCTCAAAAAGGAATCACCTAACACCCTGAATCACCTAACACCCTAACACCTTTCGTAACACCTTACAAACTTTAGAGGATGTAATCTGATCACATTTAGTGGACAGCAAATCATTCCATCAGGTTGTGTCTTTAAATCCTGTTTAGTAATATGACTACCAGACAACAGGATGTGTAAGTGCACAGTGAAGCTACCTCGTCATCAACATTTCCAAAAAAGACTGGAGGCATTTCGAGACAGAATATTTCCTGTGCTTTCATTTGTGATTTTTTCCAGATTTGTGTTGGACAAGATGTGCTCACCATAGAAACCATCTTGGAAACAAAGAAGTGAAATAACTGAGACATCCCAACTTGTGGTGATGTTTTAAGCATGCATCAAGTGAGTGCTTTGTCACATCAGGGAAGTGCAACAATCTGTGAACACAATACTCAAACACTGTTTATGATCATAACATTTTTAGCCATCAGCTGTTTCCTTATACAGTATACTAGGGCTGTCATGATATCCAAGTTTCACTTCATTATTGTTGTGGTGGGAAATAATGGTTTGAATTATTTTCATTAGAGCTGTTTTTCTGCCTACTTGAGCTTTTTAAATATCAAATAAGCTGAACTCACATCTCAGCCATTGTCCCTTTAGCCACCATCCTATGACCACTGACAGGTGAAGTGAATAACATTGAGTATTTCCTCATCATGCCACCTGTTGGTGGGTGGGATGTTGAGTTATATTAGAAACAGGAAAAATAGGCAACATAAGGAAATGGGTGAGTTTAACAAGGGCCAAATTGCGATGGCTAGACAACTAAGACAGAGTATCTCCAAAACTGCAGCTCTTGTGGGGTGCTCCTGGTCTGCAGTGGTCAGTATCTATCAAAAATGGTTCAAGGAAGGAACAGTGGTGAACAAGTGACAAGGTCATGGGTGGCCGAGGCTCACTGATGCAAGTGTGTAGTGACGGCTGGCCTATGTAGTCTGATCCAACAGATGAGCTACTGTAGCTCAAACTGCTGAAAAAGTTAACGCTGAAGATGTCAGAACACACAGTGCATCACAGTTTGTTGTTGTGCATGGGGCTACACAGCCACAGACCTGTCAGGGCGCCCAGGCCGATCCCTGTCACCAGATAAAAATGGGCGCGCAATTAGAACTGGACCACGGAGCAATGGAAGAAGGTGGCCTGGTCTGATGAATCATGTTTTCTTCTACGTCATGTACGCGTTTGTAATAACCTGGGGAACACCTGGCACCAAGATGCACCACATGGGAAAAAAGAATGCCGATGTGGGCTGCGTAATGCTTTTGGCAAAGTTCTGTTAGGAAACTTTGAGTCCTGCTATTCATGTGGATGTTACTTTGACAAGTACCACCTACCTAAGCTTTGCTGCAGACTATGTACATCCTTTAATGGAAACAGTATTCCGTGATGGCTGTGGCCTCTTTCAGCAGGATAATGCACCCTGCCATGAAGCAACAAGGGTTCAGGAATGGTTTGAGGAAAACAACGAGTTTGAGAAGTTGACTTGGTCTTCAAATTCCTCAGATCTCAATGTAATCAAGCATCTTGTAGGATAAGCTGGAAAAACAAATACAGTCCATGGAGGCCCCACCTTGCAACTTACAGGACTTAAAGGATAGTTTGCTAACATCTTAGTGCCAGATACCACAGCACACATTGAGGGCTGTAGTGGAGTCCATGCCTCAATTGGTCAGGACTATTTTGGCAGCAAAAGGGGCACCAACACAATATTAGGCAGGTGGATGCCATGCTTAATCAGTGTATGGCTAGTTGATTATCTGGGCTTTTTCCCCATTCACTGAGTGCAGCTGGAATCGACTGTTTTGAAACCTACAAGAGTGACTGTAAACTCATGATAAGTCAGTGAGTTAGTCACTGAGTGCTACTTCCACATTATATAGAGAAAAGTTGCTTAGAGCAGCTTTTAGAAGACAAAATAAGCACTTAGTTTGAGACAGAAGTGTCAAAAAAAATAACCAGAAGGTCTAATCTTTTGCAATCAAGTGTGAGTTGAGAATACGCCCTCAAACACTGTAACAGTGTACACAGGTTGATATGAAATCTTAGATATACAAATGGACTTCCTCAACAACTTTCCCACAGACAAGGCGACACCAACCAGGACATTTTGGGTCACCTCTTTAACCTTTCAAACAACTGGCTTCCCAATTAATCAAGTCAAGTCTGCAGATGTGCTGACTCAGCGTACGACAGAGGGAGCCTCAGCACGTTGGTGAGAAATCCCCTCCTCACTGCTTCAAGGCCAGCAGTGTGGTTTGGGCCAAACGTGGAGATGCTCTGTCTCTGGAGACAAGCTTCTGTGGCTTGCAATAAAGAGGAAAACCCCCTCTCGGAATTTTGTACTACACAGTGTCAGCCTACAGCAAAAGTAGAGTTCTGGGTTATTTTTACTTCTTTTATTCTGCTGCCAAAGGTCTCACCAAGAAAGCAGCAGTACTAAAGAAGTCCCAACAAAGCTGCACAGATTGAAGGACTGGTGAGTGAAATGTCAATATGTATTCTTCCCATATGGGAAGGTTTTATGTTAACTGAGGAGAAAATATACTGTAAGTTCAAGGGAAATGCCACAGCAGAAAGAGGACCCCACCCAGGCTGGGGACTGCTGCCCACAGTCACCGCCGCTGCCCCCTAAATTGGAAGAGTGTTTTGGCATGGTGGTTTCCAACAAAGAGCATACTGATACTGCTGCCCACGACTAACCAGGGGGAAGCTGTAGCTGCAGCAAACATTCCTGTGTCACTCAAGAGTGTATTTACAACTTGTTTTGCAGCCATGGGCAGAAAAAGCTAACCTACACCACCCTGACAAAAACCTCCACTCAACCCATGTGGAGTCTCAGGGGTTAACTTTCACCTCTCTGTATCTCTTTCACTGCCTGGTTGGTAACTTTATCCTCCTTCACTGCTCCTCTAAATACTCCAAGTTTCAAGTTTCTGGAGGATCTGCCATCTATACATGGGTGTATGCAGCCTTGATTGTTATTTTCCCCTCTGACAACCATACTAAATGACCTCTCACTGAATAAATGCCCAAAATGTAACCTGAGATAATCTGTCCCACTCTTGTAGCCAAAATGCTCTATTCACTGTTCATGATGAGTGAAAACCATGACTTAAACAAAGCTCAGACAGAAAATGCATCAATGTGGTACTACTTAGATTTACATGTAAGTAAAAGAAAAAGCAGGTTACTACTTTGACAGCTGCATATGCAAGGTTAACTGTGAGAATTACTTAAGAAAAAGCATTGAAATCTGTGTGAATATAAAACGCTGGGGTTTGTTTTGATATTTTTCACATTTCCAAAAGGAGCATTTCACAGATTATGGGCCCACCAAAGTGAAATGTCTGCAGTAACAGACTCATGTAGATTTGTATGCCTTGATGACACATATGGAGTGCTTAATGTTATTTTTAAAGTGTGGGTTGTTTTGTTTCCTGTGCAGAAGGATGCACATGTGTGGCGCAGCAACACGAAGTCCTGCTGATAGTTTCATCTTGTTCCACTTACTGACAGCTGCAGCAACAAGATGTGTAGATATGCACCAACCAAAGCAGGAAGGACTTCCAAGGAATTAAACGTGCCAGAGAATGAATGTATGCTTTACATTTTTTATAAAGCTTCTTCTTATATCAGTACTACGGCCTATAGCAGATCAGGCCAACTGGGCACAGTCCCAGGTGACCAGGCCACCACAATACCCAATGCAAAAAAGGTATCTAATTTCTTTCAAATTTAAATGTCAGCCAAATTCTAGTGAAAACAAGTCCTGCTCCTTCAACTGTGTTTTTGTGGAAGCGCAATGAAAAACGTGTTATAAATGAAGCGGTAGCGGGGAGGGGGGAAAGAAACTGGAGCCTTTCACAGCAATCACTGAGCAACAATTATGAAATCAAGGAGGTAAAATGTTATTTAATTAAATGCAGGTTAATTAAAGAAGTCAATCTTACCTGTTCCTTTCTTTCTCAGAGACAGCGCCACAGCCAGGATAACCACGAGTAAGCACAACAGCAGTACCTATAATCCAGAAGAGAAAATAGCAGGATCTTTGATAAAGCGGCCAGTAACAGTAATCTAGCTGCTGTACACAATTTGACTGTTTATTTTGACTCTGGGCTCTCGCAAGATGACTTTAAAAACAAAAAACTTCAGACCCTACAAAATCAAACATTTGTGAATAATGATCACAACGATAATCTTGTGTGTCACAAATCGACTTTAGTAAAACTCAAATTACTTCCACACTCAAAGCTTCAGCTCTACAGAGCAGCGTCGGCTTAGCACCACCTCCACCTGAGGTTGACATTACAGGTTTTTAAAGAAATAATTAATGGACTGATCATTTTGAAGTTTGACGCATATCCACAGTGCACAGAAGAGGAATCCAGCTGATGTTCATGATCTTCTTATGTTTTATCAAGCACCAAAAGAAGATCCTTGAGACGTTTTCATTAAAAAAATAAAAAGCTCTGTAGCTGCAGAGCTTTTTATTCGACCTATCGTGCACTGAGAGGCTTCCATCTCTATTCTCATACGCTCGTCCAGTGATTTTAACATTTTCCACACCAACTCAAACTGTTCATATGTCAGTTCTCTGCAGTTAAAAAGCCTCTGAAAGTAGTGGTCTAGACTCATCTTCATTTTTTTCCCCCTTTAACACCACCTTTCTGCCCGGGGACAGCAGCCCACTGGGGGCGAGTGGTTAGTAATTAGATGGGTGTCTCAAAGAAAAATCTGGATCAGTTTACACACAGATCAGAGATGACAGTGTCCAGCTGTATTATTACTGTTGCTGATTTTGAAGCATCTGCAATGCCCCAAATCAAGTCTCCATCGGTTATCACAGATATTTACTTATTGTGGCGTCTGAGAGTGACAAATCTTCATTTTAAATGAGTTGCCAGACTTCAATATTTGATTTTCTGGTATAATTGTGACTTCTAATCACAGTTTTTAATGAGTACAATATGAAGGTACATACAGTAACTCAGCCATGACTTGCATATGCTGTAAGGGTTTGTTTTTATTCCTTTGACTGTGTGCTGGCCATGCTGCTGCAAATGTTTCCTCTTCACATCCCAAATTACAGTATAGTTTAAAGCAAGGCTTTGGTTCTCTGGTACAGCTTTTGCTTACGCAAGGAATCTAATTTAGTAATAAATTGTTAATATTACCCAACTGTATCTTCTTTAGCCCACTGTTTTTAACTCCCTAGTGTGAGGATCTTTCAGCAGATTTACAGTTTAAACAAACTGATATGATCCTGGAGTCAAAACTAGAACTCTGATCCTTTTAAGCTAGAAAGCTATAGCAGTGTGCATTTAGGTCTGAGGAGCAGGAGTGAATTAACCAGGAGTAACCTGCTTACTGTGATTCACAGGAGCTAGAATTCCCAGACAGGTATGAAAACATGTTGCTGTGTGTGCATGATGTCTAGGACGTGCCCTTGTTTTCTCCAGCTATAGGTGAAGAGACAGAAAACCACGATGGGCTTCACAGGGAAGCTTAAAGACTTGGTCTCTGTGGGCTGTGAAAGTACACAGACTGTCTGGTGGAAACCTACTGGGCTGACTGAAATACACTTTACTACTTACTTCAGATTCCCCACCCCTACCCCCACCACCCAGTCTCTATTGTCTACATAAAAATTATCTGATTAACCTACAGTTGAAAGCCACCTTTGATGCAGAGATGAAAAAAAAGGCTACATAAAGACACAAAAACTCTTTGTAGGGAAAAGTCACTCTAGGGCAGTGGTGGACAAAAGACTGACTTGGATGCGAGAAGCAAAAAGTCCACATATCAAACAGCCATGATGTGAGGCCCTATGCCACGCACAGAGCTGGACTATGTTAAAAGCGAAGACATCTGGGAGCTATGACATGCTGCTGTAACAGAGGTCTGTCTCCTTGATCCAAAAATTGAGAAATGTTTACTTTTTTGGGCCAGTGTGGTGTACGCCCAGGTATATTTTGCAGTTTAGCTCATCAGGCTGCAAGAAATACCACATTTTCAGAAGCACAAAAATAATTGGACAAACTAACAATTTTGGTTTTAACACTTGACACTAGAACCCACGGACATCACCAAATACTGTGTTTCCTCCCTTGAGATGCTCTCCCAGGCTTTTACTACAGACACCTTCCTTTGTTGCTGGTTTGTCTTTCTTTCAGTTTTATATTTAATAACTGAAAAACATGCTCTGTTGGGCTGAGATCAGGTGACTGACTTGGCCATTGAAGAGCGTCTTATTTCTTTGCCTCGAGAAACTCAGGTTTCTTCTGCAGCATTATTTGGGTCATCATCCATTGGCACTGTGAAGCACTCCAAATTCATAATGATAATTGTCTGATCAGTTTCACAACATTTGGATGAGTACATTTCACAATTCATCCTGATACTTCTATCAGTCGTCACATCATCAACAGTACTGAGTCCCACTGGAATCCATAGATGTCATGCTAGATAATGTGGTATGAGCCCTTTCTCTCCTTCTCCATACTTTTCCCTTCCCATCGTTCTAGTACAAGTTCATCTTAATTCCTGTACTTCACACACATCTGGATTACTTTGTACACCACCACAGTGGGTTTTAAATCAGAGGCAAAACAACAGAAATTGTGTCATTGTCCAAATACCAATGGACCTGACAAATGACAGATATGTGACAGGACAGGGCGTAGCATTGTCTAGACTTCGTGTGTGTCATCTGTGCCAAGTGGACAGCAGCTGGTTACTGTGGTGTCTACATGCCTCTCAAGCAAATGGCTGGAAGGATGTGCACACACTTAGATGACTTCTTTGGCATGCAGTTTATAGAAGGAAATCACGCACATTCCATACATTTTTAATTCCTAACTTTCCACGTGTTTAGGGTACATTCATTTGTTTCACTATTTTACTTTCATATGATTCTAACCAAAGCAACACAAAACCAGCCCATAAAGCACAATGGCACTTTTCTTTACAATTCTTGCAATTATGTTTTTATGCATAGCCTGAAACACACTCCAGATTTAGCCTCCACAAAGACTAAGTGTGGTTAGTCTCAATGCCCTGAGGAGCTGTGAACAATAAAAGCTGCTGTTGTTTTCTGAGACTTTCCTTCTGTGATAAAAATACTGTTCTGGGGAATACAAAGAACAGACTCAACGGATTCAAACGTCCATTCCTGCTAGGGATGGAGATCGCCAAGTATTGCGTCAAAGTTAGCTCGGCCTGTCTTTTGGTCTGAAAGCAGCATTTGCCTGTTTTCAGATCACATACAGTAATGTGGGCATGCTTATCTGTTGATCAAGTTTGCAGGCCAACCACTCCTCATTATGGAAACTGGCTGAAGTAACCCTCAATAATCGGTAGCTTTTTTTCTTGCTGTCAGTAACCTATCTTCACACAAAGGAAGCATTTCAGATTACAGATGTAAAAAGACTTTTCTTCGTAGTGATCTCCACACCACTAAGAAAAGGCGGCGCACCATTTCCAGCCAAACATAGATGCATCCTGACTGTAACGTGTCTTAAGGTGACTATAACTAAAAAGTATTACTATATTCAGACCGAGCAGCCTCTGGTTTTCTCATCAGGAAGGTTGATAACACGGTAACTCTAAAGATAATTCTGCCGTTGGTCATGATGGAGCAGGAGCCTCTCCTCTCTGACACACACAAACTGTAGTCAGCAGCAAAACAGTCAGTATGACTCCTTTGACAAAGCATCTGTTCAACAAGCTCAAACGCGAAGAAATCAACTGCAGGTTTGTTTTACAACACAGAGAACAAGCTTAGTAAAAACCGCATCACTATCTGCATGCAGACAAACAGCTAACTTAACTTCCCATGGACTTTTTTGGCAGGCAGACAGCAGCCAACACCTTTTCCTGTCAGTGTGCTACCTGCAGATACACATCCAGAGGGAGTACAGGTTATTATTATGATGATTAAGACAACTAATATAAAATCTATTTTATATTACTTTTATATAATCTAATTTATGCTGCATTATTACAGATTAGCCCGCTTAGTGTGGGGGGGTTAGGTTAATTGGTGATTCTAGATTGCCCATACTGTAGGTGTGAGTGTTAGTGCGAATGGCTGGCTCTCTGTGTTAGCCCTGTCACAGGCTGGCAACCTGTACAGGTGTACTCTGCCTCCCTTTTGCAATTAAGAATCTCTTTTTTAAGAGAGTCCAGGGCCAAGATGAGCAAATTTAAACTACTCTTGACAGAGCACGGGGAGAACATGAAAACAGAAGGGGCCTGCCACGACAAACTTCCATCCATCCAATCATCCTGTTCTACTTATCCAGGTCAGGTTCACAGGGTGAGAGACTGGGTACACCCCGGACAGGTCACCAGTCTATCCTCGGAAACCGCCAATTAACCCAACACACCTTTGGGATGTGGAAGCTGGTGAACCTGGAGAGAACCCATAGAAAGACTCCAGCTGGGCAGTGGATTCAAACCAGGCCCCTTTTGCTTTTAGATAAAGTGCAAACAGACAAACCAGCTTTTAAATAAAAAGGTCTGGTGACTTGTTACAGTACATTTTCTTGTATCAGATGAGTATTGTCAGATTTTTTTCACTCATTGATTATAGTGGTATTAAAAATTCAGTCACATTTGCCTGAATGCAGATCCATGTCAGCATTGTGGGGTTCAAAACTCCACCCGGTCCTGCTTGACACTAACAACTGCAGGTCATGTCCAGCAGCAGAGAGCCTGCTGGCCTGTGTCTGCTTGCACTGGAGTGAAAACATTTAGTTTCCACGTTCACACCGGCAGCACTGACAGATTAATGACAGCGAGGGTAAGAAATGCTGAGCCGAGGCTGTGGTTGTTCACTCCTGATGATGACTCTCTCCTTAGTAAAACGTCACATGCTGTCCCTTGGGTTACTTTCCATTACGTCTTCAAACAACTTTGCTGATCAACAGGACACCCTCAAATGTCTTGCAAAACCCGAAATTCAGTCATGATTTGATGAGTCACAACCAGGGAAAGATGCATGGGGGGGGGTAGTACAACAGCACTAGTCATTATCAAGAGAGTGGCTACTTATT
>VUQK01025680.1:6634-16686 GCA_015106715.1 Bujurquina vittata
TCCACCAATTTTTCGAAAATAAAATAAAACCCCCCCCCCCCCAAAAAAAAACCCCAAAACAAAACAAAACAAAAAAAGCAAAGTTTAACCAAATGCACAAAAAGAGTATGTGGCAATACTGCATAACTGATCAAACACACGCCACACTGTTGCACTCCCGGTTCTGATGAAGTTGGGACACTGTGAGGTGGCGGGCCAGTTCAGCACCCGGACTCTTCCTGTTTTCATAGACGCAGAATGCGGTTTAGCTTTGTCTTGCAGAAATATGCAAGGCCTTCCTTAAAAAAGATGTTGTGCATGGGAACATGTTTCTCTAAAACCTGCATATACCTTTCAGCACTGATGGTGTCTTTCCAGATGTGCAAGTTGCCAAAACCATAGGCGCTGATGCACCCCCACACCATCAGAGATGCGGGCTTCTGAACTGGGCGCTGTTACAAAGCGCTCAGTCCCTCTGCTCATTCGTCCAGAGGATGCAGCCTTCATGTTTTCTAAAAGGAATTTTAAATGTTTGATATTTGGCCTTGTCCCTTACACAAAGAGAGATTCTCTGAATCCTTTGATTATATTTTTGCACTGCAGATGATGAACATTTCAAAACCTTCACAATTTTACATTAAGAAACATTATTCTGAAGTTGTTCCACAATTTGCAGACAATGTTGTTTGCAAATTGGTGAACCTCTGTCCATTTTTACTTCTGAGGAACTCTGCCTCTCTAAGATGCTCTTTTCATACCCGCTGATGTTACTGATCTGTTGCCAGTTAGCCTAATTAGTTCCAGAATGTTCCTCCAGCTGTTTCTTGTTAGTACCACTTGCATTTCCAGCCTTTTGTTGACCCCACTTTTTTGAGACGTGTTGTTGCCGTCAAATTCAAAAGCAGCTCATATTTTTCATAAAATTGTAAAAGTTCTCATTTTAAACATCTGATACATCTTCTGTGTTCTATTGTGAATAAAATATGGGTTTATGAGATCTGCAAACTGATGCATGCTGTGTTTATTCACATTTTACACCCATTTTCACATTTGCGTTTGATTGTATTTTAAGGGCTGTTCTAACCTAACATGACATTTTTCCTGTGATCTCCACTACATGCATTTTCTGGCGCTTTTCCCAACCACATTGGTGGCTTATAGCTGCTCCTTTTACCCCAAAATTTAAGCAAAACAAGAGCAAACATGGACACAACAACAGAGAGGCTGCAGAGACTTTTCTGGATGCAGCCTCGTGCACTTTCAACTCTTTCCCTTAATCCTTTAGTGTCTGTTTTGGCTAATTTTCTCTGTAACTAAGCTCTTCTCTCTAAGTGTTCACCTGTCCACGGTTACTCTCTTAACCTCGTCACACAAGCCATCACAGTCTGACCTTTCCTTCCCCCTAAGCTGCCGTCCTTTAGGCCGAGCCACAACATTTCCTCCTTGTGACCCTCCTTCTTTTCCCCTTTCTCCAGCCCAGTCTCACTCCTCTGTTCCAAGACATTATGTCTCTTAACTGAAGCAGACAACCACATCAGTTTCCCACGCTGGTGTAATGTAGCAACAGGCTGCCATTAAACAGGTGAAGCCCCCTAGTGAGTGCACGGAAATGTGTAATATTACCCAGTTAATTATTAGGATCTGGGGTCTAAATCAATACAGCTGTAATTAGCGCAGGAGGGACAAATAATTGTGGAGTGATTAGTGAAATGAGGGAATTTGGAGCTTCACACCTCTTGCTGTGAAGGTATTAGGAGATACTCTATGATCGGGTTTGATGTCATGGTAACTAATGAAACATCCACGCTGCACTACCTGCACGTAACATCTGGACGAGCTGCTCAGACATTAGCTGGCAGAGATAAAAACACTGAGACACATACAAACAAGCGGTGCAGTGGTTCAGGAAACTGCTGGACTGCGCCGGCAGTCACGTATCAATAAATCAACAATATAGGAACTATGGTGCACTGTGAAGCAAATATGTGATTTCATACATGCTGAATTGCTTTTTAAGCTTGCTTTTAACTTAAAGGAGACATATCATCCACATAGATACACTTTTTTAGCCCTCAAATACATTTTTTGTGTACTTCGAGTGCCTAATAGTGCAGGAAATTTAAATGTATTCTCTCCCAGTGCTGCGTAGATAGCTTTATATTCTTTTTAGGTCATATTTTTTTAGTTTGTTCCATTTTCTCTGTTCCCTGTTACGTTTTCTTATCTGTTACGTCACAGTATTTGCTGTGGAACTGCTAAACAAGGGCATGACCCTCTGCCTAACCAATCTAGTGAATCCTCCATTTTTTTTTCCTGGCAGAAATTTTATAGTCCAGTTCAGTTATGCTGACGTTGCAAATATACAAGTAAAATGTTCAGTTATAAATAATACACTCACATAAATGGGTAAAGTTCTCCTTGTTTCTATGCTGGTAGCTAATCATATCGCTGCTATCAAACTAAAAAATGGCTGAACGGGTGGCGAGGAATGCTCTGTGACCTGGAGGGCGGCGGGGGCGTGAAATGCCTCATTCGTATTTAAAGAGACCGCACCAAAGCTCTAAGACGTGCCACAGAAAAGGTGTAAAAGAGGGGTCTGTGGAGCTACAATAGCAAGGAATTCAGACCAAAGCATTGCAGTTCTACTTTATATAGACCACTAGTGAATGATTTACATATGAAAAGGAAGGATTTAAAAGCATAATATGTGCTCTTTAATCCTGTAAGCTTAAGGTCCTCCTCATTGTCAGTAATGACTGGTCTGGTAAAAAGCTGTCTGGTATTTTCATTAATCAGTAAAGTAAAGGTTTACTCACGGATGAAAGTTTACCCAAATCTGCATGACATATTTAGTAATAATAGATGAATCTGTAGTCTATTAGCTGGCCCATAAAAGCAAGAAATTTGCATTAAAACTCCTCGCGTGTTGTCTTTAATCAGCCTCGTGTCATGAAGTGAATTAAGTCAGTTCTCACGGCAACATGTGATTTGCTTTATGTGCCATTGCCCCTGTCCTTTGTCGTCACTATAACTGTTGTTGGTGTCATGTAGTGGTAAAAAATACGACACACGGAAAGATAAAAATAAGCACGCATGTGTGCATTTCCATGACAGCACATAGCTTCAAATTTATTGATCCACTTGACGGATTTCGACAGCTCAAAAGTATTCAGAGAATATTAGTTACATTTGAATCCAAATTTCTTGCTTTTTTAAAATTAATTTTTTATAATTAAAATAGTGATTGTTGGCTGTAATTTACTCAAGAATTAAGACATGAAGGACCTTTTATTTTATGACCTGTGTGGAGCCACTTTTATTCCCCATAAATCTGTTCTGGGGAAAACAAAAACATAAAAACAACCAAAAACAACACACACACACACACACACACACAGAGTGTGCGCTCAGCTGAGTAAAACAGGATATTTGCACCGCCTTCCGTTTTCTCATGATTGTTGGAAGTAAGTCTGGGCTTTCGTCACCTGGGAGACTGAGGCCACAGTGAGCCTTGTACATGTCTGCTCTTATCACAGTCTGCATCTCTGTCTGTCTCCCATTTTGCCCATATCTGCTCTTTTTATATCTGCTACAGTACAGCCTGTACAGCAGCACTGTCTCCCCTTGCTCCCTGCTTCCTTTCATATTTTCCACTTCTACACTGTATCACTTTGTCTAATGGAAACAAGAGGGGAAGACAGACACAACTCCTCTAAAAGGGTATTTGCTGTCTGCCTGGTTATTCATTTTAATGCCAAGGTTGAAGTATTTCTGCTTTGATTAATTGGCGCTGCTCTGCTTAAAAGAGTGCCAAAGAGTGCATGCACATGCAAACTGGTATTTAGCACCCAAGGTTGGCTGATTTTATATTATGAAGGCAAGCTTGAGAAAGAAAAGGATGAGTCAACGTTGCTCACAGTTTTCAAATCCTTTACAACAGCTGTTGTTCATATATAAACCTCCTGACAGTCTAAGAGAAGTTATTTGGATAAAGCTTATATTGTGGACAGTCCCTTTGGTTTAACCCCACCCC
The DNA here is from genome assembly GCA_015106715.1 of Bujurquina vittata. NCBI lineage: Eukaryota > Metazoa > Chordata > Actinopteri > Cichliformes > Cichlidae > Bujurquina > Bujurquina vittata. Next base: position 10,647 of record VUQK01025680.1, read on the forward strand.
CCAAAATACGACTCGACTAAGGTGTGTTTTTGCTGCTCTGCATGATAATAGCCGCTCCATTCTATGTATATGGATGAATAAATTAGGTAGACCCCTCAGGAATTCCCTCTGTTGCTTTATCTGGCATTGCAATAAGATTGTACTTTAATAATAAAAACCTGCAGATGTGCAGAGTTACGCAAGTGAAAGAAAAAAAAAGAAACCTCTGCGTGTGCGCCTTAACAATAGATATTTTTAAGAAGTCTGGAGAAACATTGCCACTCACTGAGCTGAGCGAGACCAAACATTGTTGGCAAGGTCATTAGAAACTGTGACGCGGCACCGCTGGCGCAGATAAACCAGAAAACATAAAAGAGTTTAATTAATTCTATATTCCTGCTTTGTCTTTGAACAAACTGGAGGAGAAAATGTAAATTAAAGATTAATCACATACACAAGATAAGCAGACGTCGACAACGCCGTGTGTCAGTCTGGATACGGCCCATGCAGCACGTGGATGCGCGGCTCAGAAAGACGTGCACAGCCACAAGTGCTGATGATGAATAACTGCTGAAAATGATCACAACATATGGGCACAGTTGTGCAGCATGACAAAAGAAATGTCATCAGAAGCAACCAAAGAAGATCGCATCCGGCTCACGGAGCTTAGTTAAGCACAATATATCGGCCAATCTGCTCTTTCGCTCTCTCTCCATCTCTCAAATGCAAACCCCCCACCCCACATCATGTAGGCCTAGGGCAACTTTTCATTAATGTCGTGGTATTACTTCAAACCCATTAAAATAGGCCTCTCCTAATCTAAATCCAATAATTTGTGCACTTCTCCCTCCCTACACTAGCATCATGCTTTCCTCTATCTAACCCAACACTAAAAGAAAGGATTCATTATCTCATGTTTGGACAGGGATTATGTTGATCGGAGCGGCTTAAGGCAGAAGATATAAAGACTCTTAATAAAATTCTTCAGCCGTTGCAGCAATGCGCCATCTAATTTAAAGCCGTCAGACCCCTTAACACTCTCTCACACACACAATCACACACACACACACGCGCACGCGCTCCGTTTCCATCACCTTCCCCTTGTTCCCTAAATCTCAACATGCCTTCTTCTCATCTGCGTTTCTATCCCGCCCAGATCATCCCCATCATTTGTTCCTAAAACCTGCATTGCAATATTAGTCATGAGCAGATTTGTAATCATGCTGACTTTCTGCTGTCTGCCTCTGCTAATCTGGGACTTCCCTCTTTTGAAGTAAACGCAAAGATAATCATAAAGGCTGTTTTGTGTTTGCTTAAATCTTCTAAACAGCATTTGGAGCTTCGCTGCACTAATAAAATCATGTCTGATTGTAAAACAAGCGTGTTTATTTTGCATAGAAAGTCAGGTTCAGTGTGCAAACCACAGACGACGGTGAAGGAACAAGGAAACTCAAGACAACCATGAGACTATATTTCAACTATATTTCCTTTTTGCCATGTAGTTCCTGTAGTTCAGGAGCAGCTGGAGTGCCTTTTATTGGTTTCTATTCACTGAGGAGCTGGAGTTAAGACGTGTGGAATTCCAATGAAGAGTTCATTTCTTCAGCACCTGAACTTCATCACTCAGCACACAAGTGTTCAACACTTGAAAATGTGGCTTTCTGTTTCTAAAAATGCTTTTTCACTTAGTTAGCAAAAGCCTTGTGCTCAAAAAGAGCCATCATTTTATTTCACACAGTCAGTAATTTTTAAAGGTTAGCAGCCACTGTGTTTCAAAAGTGCGCATAGAAAAAAAAGGTGATTTTTTTCCCAATTTTTTTTATTATTTTGAACTTGTTGCCAGCAAAGCCCGGAAAGACACCTGCATTGCTTTCAGATGCAGCCCATTAAGTCGTGAGAGTCGGTATGGATAAACCCACAGAGCGGCACAGTCAGGCGGCGGACTGGCGGCTCTGCAAATGTTTCCACTGTCATGTGATATGCATGCAGAACTGGGCCCAGAGAAATGCAAAGTACTTGCATGAAGCATGAGGACAGCTCAGAACGGAGGCCCCGGGGGGCTCAGACGTAGTGCATCCACCCATCCATCAGTGGTCCTCCTCCTCCTCAGAGATGTAACGATCACAGACCTCAGCACATCCCAGTCTTTTGCAATTCAAACTCCAGTTAATTTCCTGCTGCTGTTTATGTGGCAGTGAAGGAAGTTTTTATGAAGGTATCTGTCTTCTTGATGCCCTCACTCTTTGACAATTCATTGTAACTCGAATTGGCTGCAAGAGGGACTGTTATCCGTGGCGCTTTACAGAAAAAATATTGGAGGCTATTTTTTTTTCTGCCTCACTTTTCCCCGCCTCGCCTATTCATTTGTTATTTACTTGTACGCCATTATGGAAAATAATCTGCTTCATAAATATCTGAGAGTAACAGAGGTGATGCATACATTTGGATTTCCAGTGTATTTAAAGTTTAACTACAGGAGTAAAATGCAGATGGGAATAAACAAAAGTTATTATTGCAGACATGACTGGGAAAACATCAGTCGCTTGCAGGAAGCGGCACACAGACACACACACACACACACACAAACACACACACGCACACACACACACACACACACACACACACCTATCCAATTAAGATTTATTAAGTGAACAGGTTTCTGAGGTGAGCAGGCAGTGAGTGCACTGTATGTCTACTTCAGTCATCATTAATGTTCATTTATGGGCAGTCCTCTCTCGGAAACCTGACGAGCGCTGCAGCACAATATCGAAATCTTTAAAACAAATACATAAAATATGACCTGTTCAGAAAGGGAATCAATATTGCATGTTTGTCTGGAGGAAAGCTGCTGATGCATTTGCTGTGCTGACTTTTCCAATTTCTACATCTGAGATTACCATCGCTTTCGAGTATGCTGCTCATTTTGAAAAACAGAATTTCATTCAGTCGCTGCTGTAGCTGTATGCCCCGAGGCACTGTGAGAGAGGGAAAGTGTATTAATGAAATGAGAGACAGACAGTGTTATTTAAATCACCTCAACAGCATAACCTGAGGCCTAACACAGGCTCTCTGCTGCTTTCCAGACCTGTTTTCATACCTCAGTCAACCGAACTAAGCTTAATCATACCTAAATAAACTCTGACAAAGACAACCTAACGAAAAGACGCTCGCAGTCTAAGCCACAGTGAGCCCAATCCAACGGGCTGCCATTCCCGAGTGGTCATATAGTGAGACGGACAGAATGGTCATTAACTTTGGTCTGCTATGGTGAAGAGAGAGCTGAACCAGAAGGCAAATTTTAGATTTACCACTTGGTGTATTGTTGATCCTCACCTAGGGTCATTAATTTTCGGTAAATGAGGTTGCAAATACATGCCGAGGACACAGGTTTACTCTGTAGGGTTACTTGTTCGGACACCCGGCTGGAACTCAGAACAGACCCACAACTCCTTCCTGCTGAAAGGAGCCAGTTAAGATTGTTTGGGATGCCTCCTGGTTTCCGAGACATCCAGCTGGGTGGAGATTGAGAACTTGCTGGAGAGACTACAGCTGTGGTTGGGTCAATGACACAGTCTTTGTAATTCTGTCTTTGTGCACCACCACACTGGATTTTAAGTCAGGGAATCAAGATGGGAATGAAGTGCAGACTTTAAGCTTTGGCAAACGTGCTGCATTAACTGTTTACATTTTTATACACAGGCTATTAGAGAAAAATACTTATAGAGCGAAGTGTGCTTGTGACATCAAACATGGGAACGCTTCCACTACATTGCTGAGAAGGACGTCTTGAGCACCCTGCTTAGCCTGCTGCCGTGATGACCTGACTTAGGTGAAAGGAAATGAAGAGATGGGTGGATGCCGTGGATGTGTCGTTTTCAGACCTTGAGGGGCTGCTATTGAAATTTATTTGACTGCTCTGCATATTGAAAAAATAAAACTCAAAATATCCTGCCTCTCGCCCTATGACAGCTGGGAAAGGCTCCAAACCCCCCACGACTCCTGAAAAGGATACGCGGAAGAGAATGGATGGATAGATGGATATATATACTTTCCCTTAAGGGCAGCACGGTAGTGTGGTGATTAGCACTGCTACCTGACAGCGAGGTCCTGGGTTTGAAGCCACCATCTGGCCGGCGTTTGCATGTTCTCCCCATATCTGCATGGGTTCCCTCTGGGTTCTCTAGCTTCCTCTCACAGTCCAAAGAAACGCAGATACATATAATAATAAGCTATCTCCATAGTGTGTCTTTCTTGCATTTAAAAGCATTAATGCATTTCATATCACGAATCATTACATGCATGGCACATGTCTGCAAGTTTTCATTTATCACCTGGGTGGTAATAAATGAAGTTGAAATATGAACTCTTGTGCTACAGCTGACACTTTGCAGTGTCTCAGCTGCAGATCAAGAATCTCTTTGCGCGTTTAACAGGAAATCTCAAAGAGCTCATCTGGTAAAAGCACAATATCTGTGTGTAAGTGTGTGTGTGTGTGTGTGCGCGCGCACACCTTACGCCAAGGCTTCAGAAGCTACCTGTTCTCCCAGAACAATTAAGCCAAGCCTCTTTACAGTATCTCCGCTCCAATTAATTTTAATATTTAAACAGCCATGCAGAGACTTCTGAACCCACTAACGCAAGATTAGAGTAAACGCAATTAAATATTGATGGCCATAAATAAACATTCTAATTTGGAGAGCCACCATGGTGTGCAGTAAATCAAGAGAAAAAAAAAGGGTTTCGGCTGAAACGTTATGCTTATTAGCTGAGCAAATGTTGAACTGGGGGGGTCATGAAAGCTGGTGAAAGGAAGGACAAAGGATTAATGTGGGAGGATGTCACAGGGAGCAAGAGGGAAAGAAAACAGAAGGACATAGTGCAGGTGTTTCTGTCTATATTGAAAATTTATGTCAGCTGAATTTGTGTATATAAACATGACTATGGACTTTCTGTAAAAGATTAGCTAAAGTTACAATCTCTCACTTTGCACTGGGAGTAATTTATAATAACAGCAAACTACAGAAAACACTGACAAAAAACTAAATTCTGGCATTTTCAGTCGGTTTCAGTAACCTTCCAAACCAGCAGAGTTCATCTTTGAAGGACATCTTTTACACTCTTCTGCGACTCCTACTGGCCTTGTTGTGTCAGTAAAGTTCAAAGTCTAAAAGCTCCATTTTGGGGATGGCTGCTGCCTTATGATGCTCATAGAATACACCGATCCAGCATAATGACCATACGAATATGAATATGACCACCTGCCTAATATTGTGCTGCCAAAACAGCTCTGACCTGTTGATGCATGGACTCCAGTAGACCTCTGAAGGTGTGCTGTGGTATCTGCACCAATATGTTAGCAACAGGCCCTTTAAGTCCTGTAAGGTGCAAGTTGGAGACTTGCAGCACATCCCACAGATGTTTGATTGGATTGAGATATGTCGCTGTTAAGTAAAAGTACAAGAATGTGTTTACCGTCAAAGCAGCGATGGGTGCTAGTCTGGTTAGGTTAACACAATATCTGATGAGATTAATCTTATCAAAAGTTATTTCACATAAATGATCCTCAAATGATTTCCTGTGTTGCTGTGGAGATGGAAGGATTAGTGAATTTAGCCCCAGTCATATATAACATGTTTAACACATGTAACATGTCTGCTGGCAGGCAGCAGAAGAAAGCCTTGTTTCCCCCTCCAGGTGAACCTCCCTATAATGATGTGACAACACTATGAGTAGTCTTAGGTGGCGGACTGGCTTCACTACCAAATTATCCACTCTTGAGAAGGTGCTGATAAAGGCATCCATGGAGGTGGAGGGGATTTTCTCCACACTTTCCTGCTGCAGCTCATCGTGTTTTCCTGGCTGTGCTTCAACTTTGGATATTAACTCAAATACTGTTTTTGCAAACTCTGGTGTTGGTCTTCATTTTATTTTGGGACCCACGAGTCAGATTGTAACAACTCATCCATACTGATGATGTAGAGGATATGTTTGCAATGATGCTGCAGTTGAAGTATCTTTGTAGATTGCCCTATATCCAAGCTGGGGCTTCTTTTTTTTTTTT
>VUQK01025680.1:16706-33255 GCA_015106715.1 Bujurquina vittata
TTCCTATGCAGTATTGTTATATATTTCCCTATATTCAATGTTGGGTTTTTTTTTTTTTTTTTTTTTTAAAGTTTTGTTACTGGGAGCAGAAACAGCATTTTATTTGGAACAAATTAAAGGAAAATTGCCAGAAATTAAAGGTAATATCTACATAAAATCAAATCACGGTTGTAATAGAAGGTGTGCTTTTGTTTTACCTCACCTCGCCTAACTGTACTGTGAGTTTTTCATCAGTTGATGATCGCAAATCTTACCTGAATCTTTTAGAGGGTTTAACAGCAGAACTCGATCCTTTTCTTCAACCTTCGGTGACCTGCAGAGCAGCACTGTGGTGACGGTTTATCAGAGAGAAATCTTCTGCGGTATTATAATATGCCCCCTTCATCTTTCAAGCTTCCAGAATAATTTTGTTTTATCTTAAAAGGCTGGAAGATGTTACAGAACTTCTAGACAGAAAACAAGTCCTTGAGAGGCTGTCCACGTGCTTAGATCTGACTGACAGTGAATCATTCATGGAGCGCAGGAAACATGATGAGAGCCTGATTAAGGACAGGGAGAGATGGGCTCCGATGTTAAATCAGCCCAGACTGAGGGCTGATTAGATGAAAACCTTTACATAAAAAACTGGAGAAGCTTAAAAATCTTTTCTGGCTGGCGAATTGGGATCTTTTTATATGGTTAAAGTCGTATCATGCACATAATTCCATGCTGGCTGGATGTTTATATATCAACTAAAAATTGCACAGACTGGTAAAGATCATTTCTCATCACTGCCTATATTCATATTTGCACTGTTATATTTATGCAACATGTCATCAAAACAATGCCACCTACATGCAAATGTATAATCAAAGGCAAACATGTGTACACACAGACAGCTACACACACAGTTTTACAGAGATTTTTCTACTTCAAGCTCATGAATTCATAAGACAGTGTGTATGCCAGGCAGAGCAGACTAACATGACAGCCTCCTGACAGCTCCCGTACACAGGCAGCCTGCTTTGTGTTTTAGATATACAGTATATTTTGAAAGTTATTCAAGAGCAAGGGGGTGGAGGGAGCAGAAACACCACATGAATAAATAGAAATCAAACGTTCACCGGCTGAGGTTTTGGCACTTTGAGCAGAGATATGGGGGAAGGTGTCAAGGGGTATGGCAACAGGGTTTGACAAGGGGGCCACGACGGGCAGCAGACGCTGTCAGAGCGCCAGGTGGTGATGCGTGAACTGGGGGAAAGGAGACTTTACGCTGTGGATTCCTCTGCTGATTGCTGGAGAGGGCCACAGGCTGCAAGATGCGCTTCTAACACACACCCACCTGTCAGAACTCTGGACAGATTCTCATGCACTCACATGTGTGATAGCCGGCATGAAAACTCTGATTGTTGTGGAGGCAAAACTGTGCTTAAGCTGTGGTTAAAGAGGACAGGCAAAACCACAGATCCCAAGGTATTTTTATCCATACCGGGCATTGCGCAACCCATAATATACAGCACATATGTTCAATCAACAGGTTTCTCCATTTGTACTGAAGTAGAAATTAAGGGTGGATCTACTAGATAGACCTGCTGCTTACCTGATTTTCATGCAAGAAAGTTATGTCGAAACAGACAAACATGTGATGATGCACATGATTAATAGTGGGCCAATGACCACCTCCAAAGGGTTTTAGAACCTTTTGGTTTTTAGAACTGAAGAAGCCTCTTGGATGAAAGGTAAAAATGTTTTAAAAACTTAAATAAGTCCAGTTGTTTGTTTTTTTTCAGATTCTTGACTCAGAGAACAGAACAAAAGGCAGAAACATCACTTTTGCACAGTACTGTGCACTTGCATGTGACCTGGGACACCTTGATGAAACACTGGGTTACTGTTAAAAAAGTGCAAGGCCGTCATTTTTGAAAGAATTAAGAAGACTGACAGAGAGTTTTTAGGGTAAACTGTTAAAAATTAACCACACTTGTTGAAGAGTAGGGATAAAGCCATCATCATGTCACAAAACGGCAAACATCAATCAATAAATGGTGATAGTCCCATTTCAGTACCACCTATTTCCCATTTTACCAGCAAAATATTGAAAAATGAGAGGTGACTTGAGACTTTTGCACAGTACTGTACCGTGTAGTGTAGAATTGAACTGGATATAAATTTTGGTTTACCTTACTATAATATCAAATTTAGGCACTATGCCACATATAAAAAGGCTCAGTGGGGTGGCTGTAAAGGTAAGTGGTTGAGGATGTCATCCACTAATCAGAAGGTTGGTGGTTCGATCCCAAGCTGCTCCACTCTGCATACCAAAGTATTCTTGGGAACATACTGAACCCCAAGTTGCTCTAGGATGTGTTCATCAGAGTGTGAATATGTGTGAATGTTAGATAGAAGGCATAGAAGAAAGTGCTTGTATGAATGGGTGTTGTGTAAAGCGTTTTTAGTGCTCAAGTAGAGTAGAAAAACTCTAAATAGGGACCAGTCCATTTACCACAGACCATCAACTGTTGGATCAAAGTACTGGCAGTATTTCATCCCCTAGCTCTGCCTTCCTAAATCTTTGACATGGTGAGGAGTAAAGTTCAGGTTATATAACAGAGACACACAGTGTCAGATATTTGTACTTTCTGTTCATTTCTATAAACATTTTTATTTTCCACTCAACACCGAGTTTGTGAACAACTGGTCTTCTGATACTGATAATACTATTGATATTTAAATGTGTAATTTAAATGCAAAATTTAAAAAAAAAAAGTTACTCTTTAATTTCAAAGTCAATATTTCTTTTTCAAATCATGTCACAGACTTCATCTCATGAATCCAAGCTTTAATGCAGTGTATGTGGTAGTGCCCCCATCTCTCTCGCTCTCTCGCTCACTCCATCTGTCTGTTTGCATTTCCCGAGGGAAAAGTCGGACAGTGGGCAGAGTGTTTTTTGAAGCCAGCATTGGGAAGCTAAGGCAAGAGGCAGCGAGGGGGGGAGCAAAAGCTCCCATTCACATCCCCATAATACTCTATTCATGAAACCCCATGTGCTTTTATTATTTAAGGCATTCTCCCAGCACAGAGAGCTCCATCCTGTCTTATTGTGAAGCCATCATCTGAGGAGCTATTTCCACAGAAGCAAAAAATAGTCCTATTTGTGAAATACTGATTATCCAAAATGGGACCCCAGGGGCCTCGATGGAAGGGAATACTGGATTCCACAGGCTTCCTCATCCCGCTGGTGGATTATGTTTTTTTTTTCTTAGCTCTTCTTTCCCTCATTCTAACTCGGCTTGATATCATTACACACACGCTGGATACCAACTGTCACAGAGTGCAGACTGTAATGCATCACTTGTCTGCATGAAAATATATAATTATGCTCATCTAACAAGTTTTCAAGGCCAAATGGAGGTAATATCTCTTGTGTGAAACAATAATCTCGCAATGCATCAGTATAATTGAAAAGAAAAAACTTGCTACATTTGCTTATTTGTCACCTTGCAGGAAATGTGCTGTGTTGACAGCTGAAAAAAAGTAAAAAGGATACCAGTAATTAGCTTTGTGTGGGTGGACTTGTGTAGATGATGCACATGAGCACGGGTTTGTGCATGCGTGTTTTGTGTGTGTTTGTCCCGCTCATTTGGATGACGGTGTACTGTCTTACCTGCATGTATCTGTTTAGTGAACACCCCCACGATCTTGTATTCTTTGACGCCCATGCCCACTGTTGCCATAATCAAATCACATAAAAGCCATACTAATTAAACAGGTACTGATGGAAACACTTTGAGTCTGCCTTTTCGTAGCTCTGGAGATGACAGCTTCATCGTCACGCAGGGCGCGGCAGGATGACGAGACTCTAAATACACACTGAAGGACACATTTGGAGATGGAGACAGACAGAAATCTCTGCAAAAAGAGTGCCGAACACTAAGTTAGGGCTTAGAGGGAAACAAAGAGAGATCTATGCTATGAGAGAAAGACCTGAACTGTCACATGTACAGTACGTGTGCAATCAGGACGATGGTGCTAAATACTGGCAATCAAGGCAGATTCATCAGAGCCTTCTTTTTCTGCCAAGGAAGGCAGCACACTATAATTATGTAGACATCAGCCTCTGCGACAACCACCCGCGCTAGTTGTAATTTTGCCCAATTTGTGTTCGAAGGCTTCAAACGGCCTATAATTTGAATCCCTTCAGCTTTATGGTAATGTGTTAGCATTGACTGTCGCACCTTTGTGCTCTCTTAAAATGAGCATATGTGTTAAAAGACATGCTGGAGGGAATTTTGTGAGGAGAAGATTCATGTTGACTCAAGAGAAGCCACACTGACAGAGGGACTGAGGGATTTTATGCACCTGTATTTCATTTCATCTGGTCAGACCAAACAAAACAAAACGCTTTCTGTGGTGGTTTTGATATTTTTTGGCACCTATTGAGAATTTGACAGCACCATGCAGCGTTGTGTTGCATGTGTTTTTAATTGTGCTTCAGATTACTACAGATAGTTCTATAACTCATAAAGAGGAAAAATATTACATTACTTTTTGCTTTTCCCCTCAAGGTTGTGTCCTTGTGTACGTCTAGACACCTCTGTAGATCACTGCTAATATTATTTCTAGATTTGCCTCAGAAAGTTCTGACCACTTATCTGTGATTTCACCATCGGTCACACGGGAGTTCTACTGCAACTTCGTCATCCATCAGAACGAGAACATTTCCACATGCCACACCTGATGCCATATAGCACACTGAAAAGGCAAACGTGTGTTGGCTACAGCAAAAGAGGTGTTTCTCTTCACCCGCCCTTCTCCTTAAACTTCATCCTATTTCTCAAAATCAAGGCTGGAGGAGCTCCAGCGTACTCATGTGCATGTGGTCAGAACAGGACTTCAACGGCGCCGCATAACCAGAACAGAAGAACTGAAAATGGTCCAGAGATGCACGAGGAGACCACCATGAAGGAGACTGTAAAGTTTTTGACCTGACAACTATTTTGATCATGCCTCATATATTCTATGATATACACTCCTTTCACTCATATGCTATCGGGGAAATTTTAAAAGGAACCTTCATAAATAGGAACTGTGCCTTCGTCTTAGTTTTTTAGTAGTAGATGGATTTTCTAATTAAGCCTGAAATGATGATGAAGAAGAATTTATCCTAAAGGTGCTCTCACAGTGACAAGACCAAAATAGCCCTACTAGAAGGGCAACAGGTTAGGTGTGAAAGCACCCTGATACACACACACACAGACACACACACACACAGGAATTGTGGCATGAATCCTGTTAACCTCTGCCCCTCTGCCCTCTGCGTTTCTGTCCATATGTCAGTAACAGGGCGTTAAAGGCAATGACGACATCAGAAGACTCTGTCAGACTCAAAGGTCAGTACTGCCAGAGTCAGTGACATTTATAAGTGAAATCTGCGCAGTGTTGATCAAACCTAAAAGCAATCACCAATAGGTGAACAGAGAGAAAGCAGGATGTTGGGGTCAGAGGTTCCTCTGCTTCACATTATGTCTGACCTTATAACAAGCCCGCAGTGCCTTCTCTCATACTCCGCGCTCCTTCCTTCCCTCTCCTGCACCGCCCACCCGCCGCCTGCTCAGTGTCTTCTTTCTCTCTGAGGACTTCTTAATGACTAACCTGTCAGGATTAGCTTCTCTCCCTATTTCACACTGTGGTATCCAGCTTCCTCTTCATCCTCTAATGAACAGCCCCAGCTCCAAGGACAGAGCAGACAGGGTTGAAGACAGATGAAAAGCTCAAAAGCACACATCAGAGCTCAGCTTCACATTTCAGGACTCCACACCACCTGCGTCGAGCCAAGCTGGCTTTTTTCTTCTCTTTTGCCCCCTTTTAACATCCTCTGTCGTTCCCTGCTTCCGATGGTTAAGACAACTTAATTAATCACTGTACAGCTCTAATGAATTGACCAGCCGGGGTGTATTGATCCCTGGGGTATCAGCGGCTCGCCTTTGTGAAGTCTAATACCCTCTGCTGAGCTCAGAGATCAAACGTCTTGAGAAAAAGTGGGAAGGAATATCACAGTGAAACCCTTTTTTTTAAAGAGTGAGAGGAGGTCGGCTCCAAAGACACTGGCTAAAGCCACTTCAGCAAATATGTGCATTAGACAGAAAGCAAATCCTCATCTTCATCTCCCACACGAGCCTCTTCTCTCCTCCTCTTGCCTCAGCTTGTGTTACATGTGTCACATTTATAGAAATAACATTCCTTTCATCAAGGGAATTAGTGTTATTTCAGGTTGTCTTAAATCAGAAGAAGAGCTTACAGCTTATTAAAGTGTCGTAGCACCACCACTAAGGATGCTGGGGGATTTGGCAGTTTTCTTCAAGACTGGATCGCTCAGATCTTTTTCTGGGCCGAGGTTAGATTAGGCATTGATCTGAAAGGCTAATTTGATGCCACATTACAGCTGTGAAATTACAGCACTGTACGCCTCTCATTTAGGTCTACGAGCTGGACAACTCCCTCTCCACTTCTCAGAAATCAGTTATGTAAATGCATGCTGAGGAGCTCGGGCAGTTATGGCAGCAAAATGGAGGCGCAACCGAAGAATTCAATCATTTGTTGTTGATTGATAATTTAAAACATGTTCCACATCTTTATCCATACCACAGGTCTGTTTTATACTCCTTTAGATCACACTGCAGGTCATGCAGGCAATAAAGTGCAATTTATAATACGGTATTTAATAAGTCGATACACTGAGGGCCAGAAAATGTTCTTAATCAGTGTATTTAGCAGGTTTTTTTAAGGCTATTATAACCTGGAGCTACAGCAGTTTTTTTTGTTATGAACAAGAACAACTGCTGATTTAGAAGTAGGCAAATAAAAGGGGACCATCCTAAATAGAGCTGACAAGCAACTGAGTTCTAATCCCACATCCGTCTTTAAAGTGGGAGTCCAGTTTGATTTGTTTTTTTTGTTTTTTTTACTGTATCCTGCACAAATGTGATGTAATTGAGAGATATAAATACTTACCAAGACACTGAAACCCCCTTACTGTGGTAGATACTGTTACAGTAAGTGTCTTAGGTTTATGTGTCGCTTGAAGCGCATGTTTTTAATGACAGTATTTTATGATACAGCCCACAAATAAGGATGTAATTTCCCTAGAATTAAATAAAATTTCCATTCATTTTATCTGAAATTATGATGTAATTATACACTGCTCAAAAAAAAAAATTAAACACTTTAAAGAGAGTATTTCATCAAGTCAATTCGCTAGGGTCACCTGGACCCTACAGAGGTCGCACACGCGCCATTGCCAGAAGATTTGTTGTGTCTCCCAGCACTACAAAATGACCCCCAACAGGACACTAGTGGAAATGACTCTGCCCACAAAAAAAATCAGAAACAGACTACTTGAGGGTAGCCTGAGGGCCTGACGTCCTCTCGTGGGCCCTGTGCTCACTGCCCAACACTGTGGAGTCCAATTGGCATTTCCCATAGAAGAGCAAGTTGCCAGGCCTACCACTGGGGGCCTTTGCTTTTCACCGATGAAAGCAGGTTCACCCTGAGCACCTGCGACAGATATGAAAGGGTCTGGAGAAGACATGGCTGCACAGAGCTCCACAGGCTAGGCAACGCCACCCTGACTGCCATTAAGTATTGGGATGAATGCATCTAATCCTTGGATGAACTGTCAAACCCTATGCCAGTGCAGTGGGTCCTGGGTTCCTCCTGGTGCACGCCAATGCCCGGCCTCATGTGACGCGAGTATACAGGCAGTTCCTGGAGGATGAAGGAATTGATACCATTGTCTGGCCCCCAGACTCGCCTGATTTATATCCAAAAGAAAACCTCTGGGACATTATGTTTCGGTTCATCCGATGATGCCAGGTTATACCTCAGATTGTCCAGGAGCTCAGTGATGCCCTGGTACAGATCCCTCAGGACACTATCCATCGTCTCACAGCAGCATGCCCCGATGTTGTCAGGCATGCATGCAAGCACGTGGGGCTCAAACAAAATACTGAATACCAGTTTCTGCAAAATGGGCTAGCCTGCTGCATCATTTTTGGGGTGTAATTTTTGTAAGTAATGTAATGCATTATTTTTAGGTATGTTAGTGGAAAAACACACAAAATGTCCCCAAAAGAGTCCTTATCATATTTTCATATGCAATAAAAGAGGACAATTGAATAGCAAAACTTCTATGATGCACACCAGAATAATACATAATAAAAGCGTAAAGAGATAAGGTTAAGCCACTACGTAATACTGCCTGTGCACCTGAAAGTACAGCAGATTTACTGTACAGTGTAAAATGTACACTGTACAGTGTTATTCCACTGAAATACATGGAAATTATGGACTACTCAGAATTACTTACAGCATAATTATTTCTTCTTTCCTGTCAATTGTTTGAATAGTTATGCCCTTATTGTGTGTGTGTGTCTACTACATTTGTACTGTAGGTAAATATATTTACATCCTAATTTCAGGGAAAATAGATGGAAATTCCATTTAATTCTAGGGGGATTACACCCTTAATTCCTGGCTGTATTATAAAGTGTTATCAAAGCTACAATCACAGATTGATTAACTAAGTGAAATTAATGAACCTATTTTAGACTCAGTGAGGTGATATTATTTTTTTTTTAAACATTCTACTTTTGACAGTCATTGTACGGGGGGGATAGAGCTCGGCTGAAATGCTACAACCCTCAAAGTCAATGCTGAACTACAGCCAGGGACATTATGATTATGGCTTAAAGCTGCATCCCCCTGGAAGTAATTCGCATGGCAAAATATGCGCTGGAGATGCTTGAGACCACCCGGGATGCACTGACATACTGCTAGTACTCTGGCAATTTAATAGGATGAAATTTTACACGTTTTACGCACAAAGGCTGCATTGAAAGAAAGGTGAATGAGTCCTTTCATATTTAGTAGAAGCTTATGAACTAGTTTGTACCAAGAGGCTCCTTTACACCAACTTACATGTGTTTCTTTATGTTTCAGGGTTTCAAAGTAATATTTTTCTGCACAGCTGTGTTTTATAGTGACTGAGTGAGCGACTGCCTGGTTGGAGATGCCAGCAGATTTAAGCAGAAAGGACACTCTCTGTCTCTGATCCACACGCCACAGAGCAGCCGCACAATGGAGTTAGTCACTGAAGTCTATCTGCCATAAACTAAATCCCTCTCACTCTCTGCAACTCCCTCCATCCCCTCTCAACTGTCCTGTCCCCCTCTCTTTTGCTCTCAGTCTCTGCCACACACACACACACACGCACGCACACACAATAAAATGCTCTTTAACTTTTGCTGAATACCCAAGCGTAATAACCACTCTCTCCTCTTCATCTCCCCCTCCTCCCATCCCTCTCTCATGCTGATGCATTGGGTGGGATTATATGCGAAGGCTGTGTGCCGTGCCGTCTCCCTACCGCACAGGGCCGTGTGCCGCCGGCCCATGTCTGCATGGCTGACTGTATTAAACATAAGCAGCTTTACTTGATAGGGCTCTATCCAGCTTTAATTACCACAAACTCACAAAGTCTGCGGACAGCACTCCTCGCTCTCACCACTTCGCAGAACAAACAGGGCAAAAGCCACTCATCTGTAATTCTGCAAAGAGAGAGATGATGTCAGTGTAGGAACAATGACAATGCTCGTGATAAAACAAGATATGCGATTTGCATTTGCCATCTTGACAAGCATCAGCTGTAATGCTGAGTACGATGGTGCGATGATGATGAAAGGATGCAGTCATTGTTATGGCACTGCTGGAAGGAACGAGTGACCTGGATTTGCGCATTGCCTCTGCAGTGTAAAGACTCATGTCTTGAGCTGGCTTTACACATGTAGTGCATAACTTAGGTTTTTTGGAGACATGGCCCAACAGCGGTGCATGTGAGAATGCAGTTGTCCAGTACAGTAGGATCAGACAAAGCCTATGTGATGTCCATTTGCAGTGATTTGCAAAAGTGCGAGCATATTGCAGGTAACAGATTCCACAGCTAGACAGGTGAGCCTGCGTTTTGCCTCCTGCATAACCTACAGCGCCCTCACGTAAACAAAAATGCAATAGTAATGTGGCTGACACATACTTGATCCTGCTGTGTGTAACATGTAAGAGCAACTTGGGAAAACCTTTTACAGACATTGTCTGGAGTTCATGTGTGAAGTCAACTATGCCCTAGTCAGTCCCACATTGTTATATTTCTATAATTTGAATTGCTGTCTCCATTTGGCCACATATTCCATCAAGAAATTGTGTAGGAGTGGCACGAGACGGAGGCCTGATTTTAAGTCTGCCCTTAGGTGTGGACCATAACTGGCTTATTTCACACAAGTCCACATTCAGTCAATATAATTTGAAGGTTTAGTTAGGAAATGTGGGGTGACACAAGAATAAACTGTGGAACGTATCCACAACAGGAATGTCAAAAGAGATTCGCTTTGGTTTTACGGTTAATAAAGAGGAGGACCTCGAGTTACTGAACTAGTCTGTTAGAATTTAAATAATCCAGCTTGCCAAAATAAGGAGAATTACTACTTACTTACTACCTACTTGCTTTCTTTTTCATCGCAGGGTCAAAGTGGCACATTATGAAAATATTTCCTGTCTTTTTGTCAATCAGGGTTAACTCATGGCTCAATTGATTGCTGCGTGATAAATGTCTAGTGATGTTTGGGGACAAGCGCGCCGCATGACTCTAAATGGATGTGATATGTGTTTGTTGTGGGCGCCGGCAGATGT
Organism: Bujurquina vittata; assembly: GCA_015106715.1. Lineage (NCBI taxonomy): Eukaryota > Metazoa > Chordata > Actinopteri > Cichliformes > Cichlidae > Bujurquina > Bujurquina vittata. Next base: position 27,426 of record VUQK01025680.1, read on the forward strand.
GTTTTGACATCATGAGTGGCACTTTGACCTTAAACACAGAAGGGCCAGTGGAGGTCTTAATCCAGCATGCTGACAACCTGTCAGCACCAATATGTACATCCCAGTAAGCCCACTGTTCTGAAAGAATTAAGGGCATTTAAGTTGTACTGCTGACAAGACGAATAAGTTGACCACACTGTAATTGCTCAAAGAGGACTTTAGGATGTCACAGTGCTGTGCCATAAATTAATTATCCTAAAGGGCTTAGTGAAAGTCAGTGTGATGGCTTACACTGAACCAAAGAGGTTGAATGGAGGAGAGCGCGCAGCCATGAGTGCAAAGTTGAGCAACCATAAATTCAACACAGTAGTTATGAGTCTCATCAAGGCAGCTTGACTGAGTTATGACCTGCTCTGGAAATAGTGTTTGTGTCCTGACTGAGGGATGCATCATCTCACTTGAATGCCTTAAGACAGAGGACAGAGAATCAGAAACATATTGTGCCATTATGATGAAAAAATGCTCATATTTAAGAGAGCTGGTAGAAAGAACAAAAAAGGGAGACAAGGCTCAGTTTGAAGTCTGATGGTGGGTAACTATCTGTGTGTGCGTGTGTGTGCGTGTTTGTTTCTGTGAAGTTGTCACAGTACCCTTGCAGCCCCCCGGGAACCACCCGCCTGCCTGCTGTCAGTGGAAATCATCCATCTTTACTTTTATATTCCCTGCCTCTCCTTTATTCATTCTTCTCTTCATTTTTTCTTTTCACATGAAATCTCTCATTATTTATTACTTGCTAAATTGACTCTTTTAGCCCACTTAGCATGCATTTGAAGACAGAGTTACATATGAAAACCCAAAAATGTGAGGTGCGTTATTTGGCTCGAGCTCACTTTCTTTGCTCAAGAATTTTCCAGTTTGAAACCTGTGAATCTTCACTCACTTGATCACGCTCTCCAGTTATAAATCTTGTGTGTCCCCTCATCATGCGTAACTCCAAGACAGCTCTGCTTTTCAAGGCTGCTGCTTTAATTTGGCTTCATGCAGAGGACTGTTGGGCCTTGAGAGCATTTGTGCTGTTTGATGTAACAAGCTGACCTAATTACCCACTAACAAGTTACACCGAGACACAGCTGAGTACCAACTCCAGCATCATCGCTCGACTCAGAGGCTGCACTGTAATAGACTGTTGCCAGGTTACCTTTAAATGCAACTAAATTAGCTGCAGATTAGTGCAAAAATATTATTGTTCAAAAGAGAAAAGTTTTGGGTTTAAAAACTCAACTTCTTCCAAGCGTTCAAGGTAATTTTCAATATTGTTCACTAATTAACTTTTTGTTTATGCAAAGTAGAGTAAAAAAAAAGTTGTGGGTGGTGATACTGGCAACTGCTGACAAAGTAGTATTTTAAAACTTTATTTTCTGGTGCATTTTTGGGTAAAGCACATAACCAATCCAGGATCCAGAAACCAATAAAAACACAAATTATTTAACAAGTGTTAAAAATGTAAAAAGTGTAGATGTCTGCAATTTCAGAATAATTTTCCACATTCATCAAACATAAAATTGAGAAGCACAATATCGTCAAACTATTCTGAGAGTCTCCAGAAATCTCTCTAGATATCAAAAGTCAACATTGGATCCATGTGGTCTTTGGGCCCTCAGGTGGCACCGCATTAAAAACAGACATGGAAATAACTGCATGGGTTCAGGAACACTTCCAGAAATCATTGTCTGTGACCACAGCTCACCGTGCCATGCACAAATGCAGGTTAATGCTCCATCATGCAAACACAAAGCCATATGTGAACATCTTATAGAAATGCTACTGGCTCTGGGCCAAGCTCATTTAAAATGGACTGAGGCAAGTGGAAAACTCCTGTGGCAGGAAGAATTTAAATTTATTTATTTTTATTTTTTTTTAGAAAACATGGATGCCACATCCTCTGGAGTAAGGAGGAGAAACTTGTTATCAGTGCTCAGTTCAAAAGTCTGCATTTCTGATGGTATGGGGTGCTTAGCACCTATTGTTATCTTTCACATCTGGAAAAGCACCATCAATGCTAAAAGGTATATAAAGAGAGAGGAACATATGCTCACATCCAGATGATGTCCTTTTCAGAGAAGGCCTTGCATATTTCAGCAAGATAATGCGAAACCACATTCTGCAGCTATTACAACAGCAGGGCCTCATAGTAGGAGAGTCTGGTTGCTGAACTGTCTGCCTTCAGTCCAGACCTTTCACCAACTGAAAACATCTGACACACGAGAAAACAAAAAGTGCTAACTATAGCCATGAATAATAAAACATAAAAAAGGGGCTCTTCCCAGCAGAGATTTAAGTGTGTGAGACATGTGAGGATGTGACCAAATCTTCAAAAATAGAATCTTCTCATTATCATCCATACTCACTGTAAAATGTGCTGTTGCTCTGGTGAAATATTTAGATGCTTTCTTGAAGCTTTGGTCCCATCCCTTGCCTCCTGGGCTGCTTGCGGTTTTGTCCTTTTGTCATTATTCCAAGAATTCTCTGAGATTTGATACATTTCTTCTTTTTGAAAGAGGATGCGGACATCTTCTTGCTGCAACTGAATCAAAGGAAATAAAGTTCCTTACACTTGGCTTTCAAATACTGCAAATTAATATCTATATATAAAAAAATTTAAACAGTGTGAACAAACCCACTTGTTGGGATAAGGATGATTAGGCACAACGCTCACTTACACAGGGCTCTGGGGTCTGAGAGGTCATGCATTAGAGCTCATCCCAATTTTTCCAATTTCTCCTTTTTTGAATTCCTGTCCCCACCCCTCCAACTCCTCTCTCCATCTTATAGTCAGGATGCTCCATTTCCTGATTAGCATCCTATACCTCCCTCCTCCTACCTTGTCTTTCACACTCAATCCCAGAAATGTGTCCGTCCTGTTCTGTGCTGCTTATGTTATTTCTCGTCAATTCTCCAGCAGAGCCTATCACTCCCCACCTCTATTTTCCCCAGTGGGTTCTTTTTTTTCTTGATGAACTGCCACCTCCCAATTGTTTGCCTTCCAGTGCCTCATCTTCATCACTTTCAGGGAATAGAGAAATTCAATATGAATTGCTGTCATTATTGCAAGGACAGGGTGAGGGAGAAGGAAGGGGAGAGCAAGAGAGACAGAAAGAGATAAATAGACCAGAGCGTGAAGAAAAAAATAAAAGCGGTGGGAGGTGGAAAGGATAAAATCTATATTCACTCTCTTTAATGTGCCAGGGATAACCACAGAGACCAGGCTTCTCTTTTCAAAACCATCTAAACAAGGGCACGAATAAAAGACCCGAGAGCCCATCAGCCAGGCGTTGCCGCGGCTAGCCTGTCGATAGAGCAATGCCATAAGCTCCGAGAGAATAAAAACACATCCACACCCTGAGGCCAAGTGCAAATCTGCCACATATTTTTTCATTTTCTTGTCTAAAACAGCATGCGCACATCCAAGTGTCAATCCATTATTGATTACTTAATTATTGGAGTTGGGAACAGAAAAAAATGCAGCCTTCATACTGGACCAATAAAGGGTTCAGTATGAAGCTAGGCCGCAGTAGGGAGGGCGGGCAAGCTAGAGAGACAATGAGCTCAGGAGGAGGCCACTTAAATAGGCCCAGCCCACATCTACTTCACAGGTGTCCTGAGTGTGTCATCAAGGGAGAACACCTGTAACTTAAGACACAGATCATGACCCCATAAACACAAGCAGGCAACAGCAGTGGCAGTGACCCATAACATTACGCACAGTGAGAAAAAGGCTGAAGGAAGTAATACAACCTAAAGGGACACACATATACACTCACCAGCCACTTCATTAATTACATCTTGGTAGTGCTGGACCTCATGACCCTGAATCAGCAGAAGAAAATGAATGGATAGCCTTCAGAACTGCCTTAATTCTTCATGGCATAGATTCAGCAAGGTGCTGGAAACGTTCCTCAGAGATTTTGGTCCATATTTGTAATATAGCATCACACAGTTGTTACAGATTCGTCAGCTCCACATCTGTGAATCTCTCATTCCACTACATGCCAAAATTTGCTGTATTGAACTGAGATCTGGTGACTCTGGAGACCATTTGAGTACAGTGGACTCGCGGTCATGTTCAAGCAAGCAGTTTGAGATTATTTAAGTTTTGTGACATGGCACAAAACTGTTTTTCTCCAGGTATTCAGGGTTCCTCCTGCAGTCCGAAGACATGGGGTGGGGTTAGGTTAATTAGTGATTCTAAATTATCCATCGATGAGAATGTGAGTGGTTGTTTGTCTCTCTGTGTCAGCCCTGAGACATGCTGGTGACCTGTTCAGGTGGTACCATGAATCTTGCCCTATGGCAGCTGGGATAGGCTCCAGCCACCCATAAAACCCCGAAAAGTGGAAGAAAATCTTTGGATGGATGGATGGATGGATGGGTGGAAGCAGTCATCAGAAGATGGGTACACTGCAGTCATAAAGTGATGGACATGGACATCAACAATCCTTGATAACAATACCTTTTAATTGAAACAATGCTTTGTGTGTACTAAGGAGCCCAGATATGCCATGCAAAATATCCCCCACACCAATATACAACCACCACCAGGCTGAAGCACTGATACAACACAGAATGTATCAAAGGATTCTTTCATGTTGTTTATGCCCAATTCCAACTTTACCATCTTAATGTCAAAGCAGAAATCAAGACTTGTGAGTCACTTGTCACTGGATATTTTCTCTTTTCCGGACCAAGTTAATGAGGTGCAGGTAATGAAATGGATGGTGAGTATACATAGTCAAATTTATAGTCATGTGTGAGAAATAGTGATTTAATAGATCATCTTGAAAACAATGATGTCCTCTCTGTTCTTCATGTTTTAGATATTAAAAGAACGACAAACTGTGTGAAACACACAATCGTCTTTTTATGAAGAAATTTTGTCAGGAATGCCAGTTTAAGGTAAAAATGGAGAATTTAACAAAAATGCTTCTGTCGCAGATGCTTTGGATTATGTTTTTTTAAGCTCTTTTTGCTCCGACTCATCAATAATGCAGGGGGAAAAGAGCTTTCTAAGCAGTCCAACTTCATCACATATACAAGAAAAATCTCTTCACTTTGCACTTGTTTAAATTGGTTGTGATTTGTTTGGATGTTCATCACCTCTAAGAACAGCTTGTCAGTGCGAAAAGAACTATCATCAATACTGTAATAACAGCACTCTTCATGTAACATAGAGGCTAAGTCCACAAACGAAGGTCATGTGAAGCATCATTGGAAATGTGACATATACCGAGTCTGATGATCTAGCTATGGGATACTGGGCTTCAAAAGTACATTTTAAAATAGAACAACAGCAATAACAAATGTAATACATAGAGTCTGCAAGCTGGAGGAACCAAAAATAAGAGGTTCTTGATGGGTTAGAATTAAATTTAGATTCAAGTACTAAAATCTTTCCCTTGCAAGGCCACTAAACAAAGAACCCAGCTTTTTGAATCAACTCAGCCAGAAAGTTCTACCTACAGCTTAATGGCTCATTAGCTGTGAAGGCTGCACTACTTTTTATTTTCCACCAGCCACCACAAAATATAAAAACGTGATCCACAGAGGAGATTCATGAAGGTGTAATTTTATTTACAGTAATGAAAACTAATAGTGTGCCGCACCCGTTTTGAAAGGTTAAGTGATCTTCAGCCGGGGTATTTCTGACACTCTTATTAGCAACCAGCCTCTATAATGGTGGGTGATCACCATCAGTGATCCATTTTGTGACTATTAGACCCCCCCCCCCCCAATAAACTGTGACCATTCTCCCCCCTTGAGGTTGTCACTTTGAGGGCTGCTGCTACTTTTACAT
>VUQK01025681.1:21086-51103 GCA_015106715.1 Bujurquina vittata
AAAAAAAGGGGTGTTTGTTTCTTATAAGTACATTAAAAATACCAGGTTTTATCTTTTTTGTGTTGGGGGGGGGGGGGGGGGGGGCGTGTCTCTTCCTGCCTTTTTTTTCATCGCCTCTGAACACAACTCGGGCATGAGCCAAACCTCTCTGGTCAACCATCATCATCATCTTCGCAGAGCGGATTCTCCTCCCCCCACCGCAAAGTGACAACAAGCGCGCAGAGAGGAGAACAAAACAAACACAAGTGGTCAGAGTATCTCTTTAAGAAGTCACAGCTCTGCAGGAGCCTCTCAGGCACATGACGTGGCCCCCCTGGACTCCGAGGGAGAAGGGCGGAGGGGACTTTCAGCTCCATCTCTGCCTCTCTGGAGCAGTGTTTTTTTTTTTGCTTCACAGTTGTTTTCCCCAGCCAGCCGCTCGCATCCTCTGCTGTAAATCTTGCCGTTATAATTTGTCCTCCGTTCACCTCCTCTCATGAGAAATGACGCATCCTGAGTTGAGGGTTTAATTCCAAAATGAGATTTGCAGAATCCAATACTTGCTGTGATTAATCTGAGAATTGCTTTAATGTGTCTGCTCCCAGTGTCCCGAAGATTTTTTTTATCCACAATCGAATGTTCCGGTGTCCTGCATAAATCACTTGTAATTATGAAATGTGAGGGGCATGGCTATGGCTGTGCTTTGATTTCCTGTTTGTTTGTCAGCATAATGTGATAATTGCCAATGATTGCATATAGAAAACTGATATGTCTCAGCCACCACCACTGCATAGAAGATGGGAATAAGCACTGTTACCCATTGGTTTATGGCTGCGCTTTGGAAGTTTCAAGCTTGGAGTTTTATGTTAAAGTGTTCCAATCACTTCCATGGCCGCGCCTGTATAAACCAAGCAGCTAGGCATGCACACTGCTTCTACAAACATTTGTAATAGAATGGGTCGCTCTCAGGAGCTCAGTGATTTCCAGTGTGGTACTGTGGTAGGATGCCACCTGTGCATCAATCGAGTTATGAAATTTCCTACTAAATATTCCACAGTCAACTGTTAGTCAACTGTTAGTTGTATTATAACAAAGTGGAAGCGGTCGGGAACAACAGCAACTCAGCCATGAAGTGGTAGGCCATGTAAAATCCCACGGTGGGGTCAGAGGATGCTGAGGTGCATAGTGCTCAGAGGTCACCAACTTTCTGCAGAGTCAGTCACTACAGATCTCCAAACTTCACGTGGCCTTCAGATTAGCTTGTCAGTGTGTAGAGACCTTCATCAAATGGGTTTCCATGGCCAAGTAGCTGCATCCGAGCCTTACATCACCACACGCAATGCAAAGTGTTGGATGCAGTGGTGTAAACACACCGCCACTGGAGTCTAGAGCAGTGGAGACGTGTTCTCTGGAGTTACAACTCACGCTTCTCCATCTGGCAATTCGACAAATGAGTCTGGGTTTGGCGGTTGCCAGGAGAACGGTACTTGCATTGACTGCATTGTGCCAAGTATAAAGTTTGGTGGAGGGGGCATTATGATGTGGAGTTTTTCAGGAGTTGGGCTCGACCCCTTAGTTCCAGTGAAAGGAAGATATTTTAGACATTTTCAAGCCCCCAACTTTGTGGGAACAGTTTGGGGATGGACCCTTCCTGTTCCAACATGACTGCACACCAGTGCAAAAAGTAAGGACCATAAAGACGTGGATGAGCGAGTTTGGTGTGGAAGAACTTGACTGGCCTGCACAGAGTCCTGACCTCAACCTGATAGAACATTTTTGGGATGAATCAGAGCGGAGACTGTGAGCCAGGCCTTCTCATCCAACATCAGTGTCTGACCTCACAAATGCACTTCTGGAAGAAGGTCAAAAATTCCCATGAACACATTCACAAATTCACATTCATGTATTCTGTCTTGCTTCTGCTGACTTTCATTCATCGTCCCTCCAGAGCATACCACCACCTCTCCACACTCTTCCACCTGCTCTTTGCTCTTGCTGCAGATCACAATGTCATCTGCAAACATCATAGTCCACAGAGACTCACCTGTCAGCCTGTCCTTCACCGTAGCAAATAAGAAGGGGCTCGGAGCAGATCTCTGATGTATTCCCACCCCCCACCTTGAACCCATCGGTCACTCGTTTATCACACCTCACCACTGTCTCACTGTCCTCATACATGTCCTGCACCAACCTCACATACTCCTTTGCCACACCTCCTGCCACCTATGACTTCCTCATACATTACCACAGTTCCTCTCTTGGCACCCTGTCATATGCTTTCTCTGATCCTCATTTGAAAGGCTTTTTCTCTTCAAACATTAAAAGTGACGCATGCCATTTGAAAATACACACTAGCGTGTAGCTAAGACAAACCGCTTCATTAGCACAAAATAACCATCTAATCTTTCCTAATTCTTAATCTAATTTCCTAATATCTATAATTGTAGGACTAATTAGCTCTGTTTCTTCTAAATAAACCATTAGCTTCTGAGGTTAAACACAGCTTCAGATCATTCTCTGTCTGTGTCACGAAACTCCCTAAATAAGTCAGTCTGAAACAGCGCTCTATTCAAAGTCTTAATTTGCAGTGTAAACCTCAAATAAACCTCAAATAAATGTTTACAATCTGGCATGCTCATTAATAAGACTTCATCATTAATTAGCACGCTACAAGACGTTTGACAAACATGAATGTCCCTAAGGTTTTTAGCTGTAGCACGTTTAAATAAAACCTTTCAGATCTCAGCAGTTTGTTGTGGCATTTTCAGACTTCAGGTATTGCTCGGAGATTGGCACAGACATCAAGACAAGGCAGCTGAATGGCAGTGAGGTGGGCGCCAGCCTTTGTGCGGGATAACGTGCTTGCTAATCTCATTAAAGGCTCACATCAGGTATCGAAACAGCTGCTCAGGGCTCCCTCTCTGAGATCATTTGTAATTTTTTTCCCTCTTCTTATTTTTGGTTGCTTGTTAGAAATAATCTATATTGGAGGGATTTTTTTTTTGGGGGGGGGTGTTTTGGTAGTTGCTAACTGCTTCAGTTTCTGTCTCTTTTTTATGCCAGAAGAGGGAAACTGTTAAATATTTCATGGGAAAAAGCAGAGAACTTAGCAAAATAAACAAATTCTGTGTGTCACTTCTCTTCGCTCCACGTTATTTATCATACAACTGCTGTGGGAGCAAGCGAGGGCTGAGGCGCAGGCTACTGTGATGTACGTCTGGAATTATCTGGTGCTGAAGCATTTTGATTTGCTGAAGAAGGCTGAGTGATAGTTTGGCTTTATTCTCAGTGGTGCTTCAGTGCTCTTCCCTACTTTTTTCCGGAGCCCAGCAAAAACCCCACCAATGCTCCACCCGAGGTTCAAGAACATACCCCTCCTCCGCCCCGAAAAAGCACATCTGGTGCTCAGAGCGGCCCCCGGGCCCCTTTTAGCAACCCCTCCCAGACGTGAACTTGGCCTACCTAAATGTTTTTGTTCCTCCAGTCTGAGCTGGTCTTATGGAGAGGGGGGATGGAGGGAGAGAACGAAAAGGAATTTCAGCATAAACTGCCTTTTATTGACACAAGTGAAAACATCAACATGAGAAGCTTATGAGAGACAGAGGCGAGCGATGGTGTGGAGGAAGCCAGACGAAGCAGGAGGGAGTGGCTGTATTATGTCATCCACACCGTTAAACCGTGACAATATCCTCGAACCAATTAATGGCCATTACAAGCAACCTCTCACTGTGTCAATCAATTACTACCAACCAGATAGCAACTCAACAAACCAGTGAGGGTAAACTAGTCATCAGAAGCCCGCCAGAGGCCTGCAACCTCTCCTGTCAGCGAGCCATTCGCCCAATCAGCCGACAGCCAGTAGGGCAGTCAATCACATGGAAGCAATTGATTAGAAACAGCTGTCCCCACCCACGCCCTCTGCTTCCCTCCTCCACCCCTCGTCCTCCACCTCCCTCAGATGACTGAGTTCATTGTTTTAGCAGCTCAGCCCACTTTCTGTACTCACACAAGGAGCACGCTCCGCGAGTACTGTCATTATTTCGTCCACTTCTTCTCCCTCCTTCTTCTCTGTCTCGCGTCTGTTTCACTCTGCACATGCTGTACATTTAACCACAATGACAGGCTAATGCCCCAATAGCTGATAAGTAACTAATTTCAACAGTTTCCCATCTGGAGGGAAAGATCCCTGAGATTAATCTGAGGGGCCACAAGAGGAGTAAATTGATAAAGTTTTCTGATGCTGCTCTAATTATCTCTAAAAAAAATCTCGAGAAACACTGGTTGAATTATGTCCACGAACACTAAAAACAGAATCGTGAAGAGACATTACCCGTATACATTACTTCCTTTAAAGGGGTCAAAAAATGAAAAATCTGAAAGATTCATGGAAAGAATAGTCAGGAATCCTCTCTGAAAGGGCTCCGTCAAAGATAAGAATGGCCACAATGACACGTGGTTTAGGCCCCAGTCTCACAGGCCCAGAGACCAGTCAATGAACTCCTGGTAGCTGAAAAATAAGTTCTGCAATGCTTCGCAAGTTGTCTCTGGAGGATGCTTGTGTGAAGTTGGTCACAAAGAAGAGTACGCTGTTGCACCAAAAACCTCCTTGCAGTTGCTTTGAGAGTTAGTAGATTGCTGTGGTTGCCAATAGTTTACTTGAAAGACATCGACTGGTCTGCAAACACTTGCAAATTAATCGCCAAGTGGTAGCGGCACTGTGAAAAGAGGGAAAGGTTACTGTTCACCTTCAAAGTAAAAGTTGTGCCATTTGAAACATAGTGGTTGCAGGTGAATGTTCTTGGTTTCTGGTTTGCTTCTCAACTTTTCAAGTTTCACTACAGCTCACAAAGTATGGCAGGTTTGCAGGTAAGTAGGCGTCTTCCATGTGGGTGACTGCTGAAAACAAAGAAACAAAAGGAGGTTCTTTGCAAACTATTGCACAAAGCGAGAGCCAGCAGAGTCCAGCAACAACTTACCAACTGGTCAGGTAATACACATTTTTCTTATAGACTGGAGGTTGCCAGGCGGCTGGTTACAGAGGCCTTAGATTAACCAAATAGGCTTCAATTGGATGTCTTAATCCATCTGTTTTACTGTTAATCACTGACTGTAAGAAGCAGGACCACTGTACAATAAATTCTGGGTAAATTCAGCCTTTTTTTCTAAGAACTGAGTGATTGCATCTAATCACGCAACTCTGTGTCAAGAGAGACTGTATGTCCTTTGAAGGAATTCAAGAGCTACAAAGACATCTTACTTCAGGAAAGAAGAATAACAATAACTTAAAAAAAAAAACTGGTGAAAAATTCGAGTGACAGTAACTTCTAGTTGCATAAGATCTCAACAGATTGCAAACTCATTGCAGTTGTTCAGGGAGATTTAGGATAGTTTCCTTTGGGCAAACAAAACAATCTGCTGATCCAGCTGCGCCTTACACGCACATTTCTGTGATGGTTTTTTAGGTTTGTTATTTTTTCCACATCCGCAAGTCTGCTGGGGTCTCCTTGGGTCTGAGTGACATAAATTTCAACATCAGATGGTGAGTGCCAGGTTCTGAGCAGACATCCATGTGCCTGAACATTTTTGTGACTGCGTGAACAGGTCGGCAAAAACTCTACAGTACAGTGCATGAACTACAAGCCTATCCAGCGGATTCATTGGATAAAAACCTTAGCCCATGTGATCTAACATCACATGGGCTAAGGTCTTGAGTGTATTCGCTATCTTGGAGTTTTCAAACCAGAGGTGATAGGCAAGGGGCAGATCTGATTGCAAAACCACATGCTCATTGGCTAGCAACTTGTCAATCACAAATCATCATTACAGGGAGAAACCATCGATTTAAGCGGAGATGTAAACTCTGCAAGCTGACACTTGCAGACTTGCGAATGCTAAATCTATAATATACCTGCATGTATACTTCTAATGTCTAGTTATCTTTTATAAATATCTGCCATCAAGAGTGCATGTCCTATTATAAATCCTCAAAGAACCAACCAGCATACATTAGGAGAATGTTAGCATTTTATCCATCCATCCATCCATCCATCCATCCATCCATCCATCCATCCATCCATCCATCCATCCATCCATCCATTCTCTTCTGCTTATCCTGTTCAGGGTTGCAGCAATGTTTTATTTCACTTTAAGCATATTGTCATTTCTGTATTTGTAAAATATAAAATAAAATGTGGGCTTTTCTGTCTGCATTTTTAAATTTTTTTTAGCTCCATTCATCGAGGACTATCTTACAAGCGCCATCTGCTGCAGCCCTGGCTAAATTGCAGCCTATCTCTGTGCAATTGAATTAATAGAAGTACGATAGCTCTCCTGGATCCACTCTGACCAAATGTTTGCGTTTCAGAAAAAACAAATTTTTATGGTTTGTACTTATATTTTCCACATTTGTATTTAGGGCTCAAATAAAGTAACATTAAGTGCAATATTCATAGCTCAGGTACGCTGGTATTCAGACGATTGCCCTCACTCAGGGCCATAAATGTGCATCTAATGACTCTAAAAGTGTCTTCCCAGCAGAGCCTGACAGAAGCTTTTTGTAGCTGGTTCGCTCCCACTTCCAGATCGGCTCTTAAGCTCCCGGCTCTCCCGCAAGTCTGCTGACCTTCGGCATCACACGCTTTGTAGTCACAGTTGTTTCTCCCTTACTTCTCTGTTGCATTTTTTAAATATGCTGGGAGAGAGGCATCTAGAAGACTTTGAGCTCTCATTTAAAAATTTAAGAAATGTCCAATGCTGGTAAAGGTTTTGGAAATGGGTTAATTAGTTGCTAGGAAACATCTTGAGCTGCAAATAACCAACTGTGAGCTATAACATAATTCATGTCCCAAATACCATACATTAAATTATGTTTAACACAACAAGCCCATCTAGGAAATTGCTGTAGCCTTCTTTTGTTTATTTTCAAATATGCAGACATATAAAAAAATGACATTTTGAGGCCTTGTTTTTGTCATCATTTCAAAAACATGTTTAATATTTAAGGTCGAGGCTGCAGAAGTCCAGCTCATGTGATTTTTCTTTTTAAGTCTTCCCTTAAATGTGCTCTGATAATTAAAGAACAAGTAAATATGTGAAAATCTTTATTTTCAACATGAACTGAAGCAAGAAAGTCCACCCAGCGTACTGTTTTTGCAGTGTAGGAGCAGCTGGATGAGTGTTTAGCTGTAAAACCTGCTAATAGGAGTGAATGCATTGTGTAGATATGTTCACAGTGGCTGCATCCCTGCTGTGTTTCTGTGCAGCGTGAGATAATTCAACATGTTAGTTTTAAAAGTGCATGTTTTTCTCTGTATTTTCCTCTCCAGCTCACTTTTCTATTGCTTTTCTTACCATCCAGCCAAATGCACTTCAAAGCCACTGTGTGACTCTATGTGTGAATCAAATGTGATTGTTGCTCCGCTCACAAGGGGATGCAGAACAGGACCAGAGCAAAGCATGCGTCTGGTGAGTCTCATATTTCAAATGTTCAAAGACTGTGTTTGTGCATGCGTGTGTGCGTGCATGCACTTATTTTGTTTATGAGATCTGGTCCCATGCCTGTAAAAATGAGGACAACACTGCCACTTTTGATTTGACGCTGAAGCACAAACTGTTGTTTCCTTTCACAGCATTATCTTTTTTTAAAAAAATGTATTTGTTTACAGTGTGGCTTCAAGTCATGTCAAGGTGAAAGTTCATCAACACAGCAGTGGATTTAAATGACCTGTTTTTAATTTGATCCCCAGATACTCTCAGACATTAAAGGATTATTCTGGTTGGGCCTTATTTTTATTGCCTTGGCTATGTTCCTGTGAGTTATGATAATATTACGCGCACGTAATGAATGGACCTATTGAGAACTCAGTACTTCTGAAGTGGGCTGACCTGTTTAGCCAAATTATCTAAACAACTATTTAAACCACTTATTTAAAAGCAAAACTGTGATCTTAACTGCAAATACACTAAATTACACCAAGTACAGTGTTTACAATGGGCACTGTGTTTGCCTTCAAATTTCTGGCTAACAAACCACATTTAAAAAATAAGCTCAACAAAGTAATTTTAGTCATTATTTCCCGATGTAAAAAACAGCGAAAAATTTCAAGTCATTAGCTCAAATTTTCAAATTACATGTCTCAAGATGTTAACTTTCTTTGCATCTCAAATTTTCAAATTACTTCTGTGCAATTCTAAATTTGAAGTTATTACCTCAAAAAGTAGTTATCAAAAACTTCTGAGTAGGTCAGAATTTTCTCAAAATTTGGGGTTTTTATTTCTCAAAATTTCAAGTCACTATCTCACAGTTTCTTATGTATCTCAAGATTTTAACATTTCCTATCTCAAAAATTTTAGCTATTACTGAATACGTCCAAATTTTAACACGTGTAACTAAATTTCAAGATACTAACCCATACGTGCAGAAAAAAGAACTTCAGTGGTTGAAACAATCTTCCATACAAAAAACCTCAGTAACATCTAATAAACTTGTTTCTTTTGCATATTATCTGTTTGACTAAACATCTGCCAGTTAACTTGCTAACAGGCAGCATGACGCTATGCTCGGGTTTTGAAGCTAGCATGATAATATGCTAGCTTATATTATATTACGCTAAAACATTACAAGCTTAAGTTGACATTTAAATTTCTTGCATGCTAAAATTGTTAAAATACTGTAAATGTTGGCATGAAAGTGCACTAGTGGCAGTATATTACCATAAAGATGGTAACATGCTAAATGTTTTTTTATAAGACGTTAGCATTAAAGAGACGTTAAGAGGTACTTTCTGCATCAAGCAACATTTGCATAAACATGAGAATTCAGCTCAAAGCTCAGTTAAAATATTTCTAGATACTGCTGTTAATGTAAGCATGCTAATATAACCAACTAGAGCTGTAATGTACAATTAACCTACATTTTATTCTATACTCACTAGAATTCATAGTATTCAGTTTAAAACAACTTTGAAGCATTCATATGGCGTAGAAAATTTAGCTTGTGATTGCGAAAAATAAAATGAATGCCCCAAAGCAATAATTCCTAAACAACTTGCTGAGCTGTCGACAGTATATAGGCAGAATCGTGGCTAACAAAGGTAAATGATGCTAGACAAATGGGTGATTATTGGTGCAAATTCACATCTGTCATGACAACTTTTGTCAATATTTTTTTAATTATTTGGAATATTATTTTTGGCCTTGTCAAAATATTAAACCAAACACTAGTATTCAGCTTAGAGAACAGTTAAGTTTTGATCACAAACTTTATATAAAAAGCAGAAGTCACAAGATAGAGGTGGATCGGGGGAGAAATCAACACTGCACACTTGTCAGTCACTGTACCGTATACCCTGCTTCTTTGTGTCTTATTCTCCTGACAGGACCGTAGGTTTCATGTTGCATTACACATAACTCAAAACTAGCAACCGAAACCATAAGCTGATCAGTAAAGTGTTTACTGAGCTCATAGATCAAGTAAGTGGCAGCATTATTTTCTTATTGAATTAGATTTGTTTTTGCACTCAGGGCACGTGGGGGTTGCCCCCTACTGGCCAAGATTTTAATCATTTTCCAGACCTGGAAGCTACGTATATTTTTATATACAGTCTCTGGTCTAGGTAAAGCTGAGGTTAAGTATAGTAAGGTCTTTTCTACAGTATACTGTATCTATGAAATAAGTCAACTTTAGGTATAAATTGCATGTAAATCAGTCAAAAATATGCAGTAAGACCCGAGCTGAAGCAGTGGTACCATTGCTGGGTGTCTAAATCCTGTCATGTCCAGATAATAAAGCGACCGGGCTGTTCAAAGTTGTATTTTGCAGATATTAGATGTTGAACAGACTCACTGTCCTCACACACCGTCCTTACTTATGGCTGCCAGCAATGATGGATTACTGTACTGTTCAGTGTGTCAGAGAGCAGACGGTCATGGGAGCGAGCCGTGGCTCTCCGAACACTCTGACACACACGGACACACACATTCCTGCTGTGCGTGTTGTTGTATGTCATGTGCTGAAGGGGGCGGGGTTGGAAATCAAAGTCAGAGGGAGGCGGGCAGCATTGATATCCTGCTCTTTTCCTGCACAAACACACACACACACAAAAACGTTCATGGGTGGAATGTGAGGGCCCGAACAGGTTACCTCACACACACAAACACACACACACACTGAGGTGGTGTTTGCCAGGCCAGGTTTCTGCAGTGCATGAGCAGGCTGCATCGCAGCAGTCACCATATGGACGCGCACTGAAGTCAGAACACAAAGAGGCATGGAAAAGGAGAGAAGAGGGTTAGAGCAAAGGACTGAGGGATGAAGGAAGGAGACAAGGTTGGCATATAATGCAACGCAAGGAAGGAAAGAATGTAAAGGAGGACGATTTTAGCTTACAACAAGGAGGAATGACAGGAAAGATTACATGGGATAGAGGCGTGATGAAATGCGGAAGCTATTTTGGACAAAAGACGGAAAAAAAGCTGGAAGGATGAAGGCAAAGTGGGATCTGAAAAAAGGATGCAAGGTGGCACTCAGAGAGAGAAAGGATGGGACGGATCCATATAGAGAAGGAAACTGGAGGAAGAATGGAAGGATGAATACAAAATTAAACACAGAGGGAAGGAGGTAGGAAAGTGTTAGAAAACAGGACAGATAGAAAGAAGAGGAAGACTGAGATCAGAAAAGGGAGAAAGGAAGCAGGAGAGGGATTAGGAGTATATAAACAGATGGATGTGTCTGAAGCAGAGAACATGGAGGGATTAGAGAGAAGAATACAACATACACACTCACTTATGATCCACAGGCTGCTTACAGCAAGCCCATTTGCTCACTAATGTTTTTAAAATAAAATGCAATCTGTGTATAAAAAAACATAATAACAAGGTTATCACTCAATTACTTCAAGGATTAATAGATCCTAAGAGCAAAGATTCACAGTTTCTGAAGCTGCTGCCTCATTAGTCTTTTATACCTTAACCTGTAACCTTGCTTATTCACCTCAGGGCTGGTGGGAGGTGGGCTACACCCTGGCCTGGTTGCCAGTCTGTCACACCTTAGAACCAGCAGTTAACCTAACATGCATGTTTGTGGACCGTGGGAGGAAGCACCCTGAGACAAACCACGCTGACATGGGAAGAACATGGAAACTCCACACAGAAAGGAACCAGCCTGGATTTGAACCCGCGACCTTCTTGCTGTGAGGTAAAGGTGCCACCCCATAGATTGTTTTTTAATTTGGTAAATAGGTGCTCAGATACCAGATCTCCAAATTTAGAAAGCTGCTTCTTAATTTAAGCTTTTTCCTCACAGACCTTCGATATAGATTAAGCCAACAGTAACTAACTTAAGCACTTTATTAGGTACACCTTGCTACTACTGGGTTGGACCCAGAAATGCTTAAATCCTCCATGGCACAGATTCACCAAAGTGCTGGAAACATTGCTCAGAGATTTTGCTCCATATTAACGTGACAGCATCACACCGTTGCTGCAGATTTGTTGAATCTCCTGCTCCACAGGACTGAGATCTGCTGACTGTGGAGGTCACTTGAATACAGTGACCTCAATGGCATGCTCAAGAAATCAGTTTGAGATGATTTGAGCTTTGTGACCTGGTGCAAATCCTGCTGGAAGCAGCCATCAGAAGATGGGTACACTGTGGTCATAAAGGCGATGGACATGGTCAGCAACAACACTCAGGTAGGCTGTGGGGTTTAAATGATGCTCAGCTGGTACTAAGGAGCCAATGTGTGCTAATAAAATATCCCCCCACACTGTTACAACAAGGCAGGATGGAGCCACGATTTCACGTTGTTTATTGCAAACTCTGACCCTCATCCAAGTGTCACAGCAGAAACTGAGACTCTTCAGACCAGATAACATTATTCCAACCCCCTGTTGTCTAGTTTTGGTGAGCCTGTGTGTAGCCTCAGTTTCCTGTTCTTAGCTGGCAGGAGCCATACCCAATGTGGTCTTCCGCTGCCGTAGCCCATACGCTTCAAGGTCTGCGCTGTACGTTCAGTGATGTGCTTCTGCATAGCTTGTTTGTAATGAGTGGTTATTTGAGTTACTGTTGCCTTCCTATCAGCTCAGTATAGTCCGACCCATTCTCCCCTGACATCAACAAGGCTTTTTCAGCCAGAGAACTGCCACTCACAGGTTTTCTTTTTCAGACCATAAACCCCAGAGCAGGGATCCTCAAATCCAGGCCTTGAGGGCTGGTGTCCTGCAGGTTTTAGGTGTGTCTCTGCTTCAACACACCTGCGTCAAAAACAGAAGTCATTAGCAGGACTCTGGAGAACTTGACTGCATAATGAGGAGGTAATTCAGCCATTTGCTACATCTAAAACCTCCAGGACACTGGACCTCGAGGCCTGGATTTGAAGATCCCTGCCTCAGAGACTGTTCTGTGGGAAAATCCCAGCAGATTAGCAGCTTCTGAAATATTCAGACCAGATTCTGCCACATTCAGTCACTTAATTCACCTTTCTCCCCCCATTCTGATGCTCAGTTTTATCTTCAGCACATCATCAAGATCACATCTACATGCCTAAATGAGTTCCTGCCATGTGATTGGCTGATTAGAGATTTGTGTTAACAGTTCAAAAAGTGTCTAAGTGGAGGCGCAGTCAGTAGAGCGCATACCTGACTACACTGCAAGATACCACAGTGCTGTCACACTCCACTTTTCATTTTAAAAAATGTGACATTAAGGGATAACAGCATATATAGCCTGGATGTATTTTATTCACTTTATGTACGAAAAAACAAAAGAACATTTGCAGAGATATGAATTGTATGCGTGTGAATTTTGTAGTTCACTTTGCATTGTTAGTACTTTGAAACCCTTTAATACCGAACATCTTTGACGACATAATGTACTTTAAACGTCTGTTTGCAGACTTCCAGCAACAATTACCATAATAACTCTACGTTGGGTGTGAAGCTCAATTTCTCCATTTGAATTTTTCAGATAGAGAAAACAAACAGTATTAACCAGCTGTTCACAGCAAGTTAGGGCAGGTAACAGGTGAATGGGCGGCAATCACACCTTAGAGGATTAAAATAGAAAAAGAATCAATTATTAGCAGGAACTGTTTATCTAGTGGCATTATCCGAATATTGTGTACACAAAAAAATCAGTGACTTAAGTCACATGCTGTAATTGTCTTAAAATTATTACCTTTAATATGCCCAATTAAAAAAAAACAGTTCTAAGTAATTTGTCACATTTAAGAAGGGTTCACTTTTAAATTTACAACTGTTTCCATTTAAATGTGTTAAACAATTTATGCAACTCATTTAGTTTGTAGCCAGGAAGCCAACAAATTCAGGATTAAAATCATAGTAAACCTGCTGGTTTGACCAAAATATCAATTTCACTACCAAAAAAACAAACATAGTATTACTTTATCAGTTAACTTTTCCTGACTTGTTTTTACTGAAATGCACCATTTAAGGACTAATGTTTACATCTTTTAAGACATTTCAGGATCTTTCCAGGACATTCAGTACCACACAATGCACATCTGCAGCGTAAAAAAAGCACAAGACCAATCTGAGTGTTTTGTAAATAACAGTTTATTTGAAAACCAGGGGCCAGGCTGTCTGTTTTGGGGCCAGTTTAGCTGCTGCCCTGTTTGGCGGCCAGCCTCTTGTCTCTCTCTTCGGCGATGGTCAGACGGATTCCCTTTCCTCTGGGCATGGACACCCATGGCTTGTTGCCCTGCAATCAGACAGGAAATCAGAGTAGTTAGGGCACCAGGATTTAAAAAAGAAAAAGAAAAAAAAGCAGAAAAATACACCTCAATAGGTGCATTTCAATTCAGAACTGCCTCAA
Organism: Bujurquina vittata; assembly: GCA_015106715.1. Taxonomy (NCBI): domain Eukaryota; kingdom Metazoa; phylum Chordata; class Actinopteri; order Cichliformes; family Cichlidae; genus Bujurquina; species Bujurquina vittata. Next base: position 34,897 of record VUQK01025681.1, read on the forward strand.
ATTATTCCAAGCTCAGCAGATTTATTCAGAGGAAATGTCCCTTTAAATATTTAGTGTGAGAAAAACGCCTCAGTAACAGCATACACACATCCCACTTGATTGTGCCAACATTTATCTGGCCGCCAACACTTCAACAAGGAGCCGTCATCAAAGTGAAGAAAAGAGCAGGGCTGAGGCCGCCACATAAATGTCACACAGCAAAGAGACAACTGTGCCGGCGACAGATCCGATCACACCGGCCGCCAAATAAATGTCAGGCAGCAGGGAGGAGTGTTTTATTAACCATTCCCTCCACCGCACAGCCAGGTCCTCATAATCATTAATGTGCGATTCAGTGAGACAGAAGAGTTCATAAAGCGTTTCACACAGCTTAGCTCCTCGCTGTGAGCCAAAATCAGCAGAAAAACCAAAGCTAGAGTGTGTTTGTAGTACTTCACTCCCTCTTGTGGACTCTGGTTGCTGCCAGATCCACTTTGTTTTAATAGCACATGCTTCTAAATATGATCGGCTTCAACTGTGTTTTTACAGGTGTAATACCTGCAGCAAATTTAATGGGAAATTTAAGACTTTTCCAACACTTTATTCTCCTTGATTTTCATTTCAGACTCAGACTTTATAATGACACGTAGGAACCCTAATTATGCGTCTTGCTTGCATTTAGTTTCCTCCCAAGAGACGCAGGCAGTGCACAACATTTAGTTAATGAGTCCAATATTAACTCATCAATGCTGCTTTCTGCTGCATGAAGGCACAGTCCTGTTTCCATACTGTTAAGCTGCACCAAAGAAAATGTGTATACAGTGGTTGGTCATGGAGCTCAGAACTTCTTAGAGGAATTGGTAGTTTATTTTCATTGCTAATCAAAACCACAAATTGTCATCACCGCTCCAAAGTCACCTGACTTACGTTAATCTCAGTGGAAGCACAGATGCTCTTCAGACAGTGAATATTTCTCACCTTGCCAATGACAAAGATGTTGGAGAGCCTGGTAGCAAAGCTGTTGCCTGTGCTGTCCTTGACGTGCACCACGTCAAAGGAGCCAGGGTGACGCTCCCTGTTGGTGATCACACCGATACGCCCCAAGTTAGCGCCACCGGTCACCATGCACAGGTTACCTGAAGGAGGCGGAGCATGAAGATCAAGAGTCAGAAATTTTCTTATTAAAAGGAAAACAAGCAGCAGCATACTGTTTATGCAGAAAGCTGAACCTACCAGTATCAAACTTGATGAAATCTGTTATCTTGCCACTCTCCAGGTCGATGCGGACTGTGTCATTGACCTTGATGAGGGGGTCGGGGTAGCGGATGGTGCGGGCATCGTGGGTCACCAGGTGAGGGATTCCTTTGGTGCCAATTAGGATCTTCTTCACCTTGCACAGCTTGTACTGCAGAGGCAGAGGATGCACTTTAGGACACGTGCAGCAACGTACAATTGGGTGTAATGACATTAAACCCAAGCCTGGGTCTGCAATTATCTTCCAACCAGCAGTCACAGTCTTTCCTATGAAGTTCTAATCCTCAAACCTCATCTCATAACCTCCGCAGCCAGTAGGATAACCAGGAACTCACCAGATCTCCAAGCCCTACCAGGTTGACTAAAACACACTGAAAATTAGGTGACACCTGACATTACTAAAACTGTAACTGGTTTGAATCCCTCCATGACTTTTCATTGTAACTCTTAACCTTCAAGTGACTGAGCAGGGTCACTGTGTGGTTGGTTTGTTGGTACAATTCTCGTTTTAAGCTCTTATTCATGGAAAAAATGATTGAACTCCATAATCAATGACACTGGAAATTTTCAGAGTATCTGTTACAGAAACAGTACATCTGATAAACACAGAGCCATTATAAGAAGTATTCTTAAATATATTATGCTAGTGTCTTAAATGACCCCATTGCAGTTTGGTAATTTGAGGGTTTAGGATGAATTAAAGTGCTCACCTTGGCCTCCTCGGCAGTGATGCGGTGGACGGTGAAGCGGCCCTTCACGTCGTAGATCAGACGGAAGTGCTCGCCGGTCTTCTCGATGCTGATCACATCTGTATAAACAAACAGTGCGTTAGTTCGGCTGCAAACCCTTCATTGAGGGGTCAGGTAACTGAATCTCAGGGTATTTTCAACCAAGAGCTCGAAAAGCAGAAAAATTACTTTTACAGGATAACTTCAACTACTATCTTCCTACATGTAAGAGCTAATGTTCAGATTATATTTAGCACCTCAAATGCTCTTAAAGTTGGCAATAAAACACACGAATAAACTCCAGCCTCAACCTTTAGAGGTATTTAAACTTGCAAGTTATGCCCACACTGCTAGAGCAAACTTGGCTTTTTCTTATGGGCACCTGGATGTAACAAACTCCCACAAACAGAGGGTGGTGGTAATGAACAAATGAACACCAGATCAGTTTGTGCCATATACCAGGCGTCATACCGATGAAGTTAATGCTGTGAGAAAAGGTGTGGAAAGCCAAATAGCTGTCAAAAATCTGTGTGTGTAAATACTCCTAAAGCAGAAGACTAAGGTCCACTGCAAATCTGCCAGATTGATTTCCACCTACAAATGTAATGACACAAACCACCTGTGTTATTAGCGCACCAAAAATATTCATTTCAAACTTCACCATCTCAGAGTGACTCATCTTTACGGTGTAAAGTATATAAATAGGTCACAACCACCCTGCAGTGGAGGCTTCCCTTGGATTTGGAAATTAAAAAGCCACACCTCCATATGAAGCTGTTGGCCGGCGCTGAGGTGGAAAGAAAACTAATGGCGAAGGGGTAGGAAGAGGCGTGTCTGATGCTGTCGCCCCAACGCCTGCTCTGAATTACCGGCTTGGCTGCTAATCACTGAAGACTAATGAGACCAAGCCGGCATTTGGAGATTTATTTCACTGGATTTTTTTTTTTACTTTATCTTGAAGCAAATAACTCGGGTGGTTTTATTAGACTTCAATGATAGTGCCACTTTTGTATGCTGAGGATTCTTCAGGCGAGTCTTTTGTAGGACCACTTTCAGAGGATAAAGAAGTACTCACTCTGGGATAGGAACTTCTGCACAACCCTGAAAAGTACAGGAGTGGACTCAAAACTCACTGGTTTAACTCAGACAACCACACGTGGTTTAAAAAAAACAAACAAAAAAAAACAACCTCAGTATAAAATAAGTCAGAATTGGATTGATGAGATGATGAAGGAAAATGTTTGGCTCCCTGAGAGAAACAGGTCTGGGTACTTCAGATAGAAAAAAGCTTTACAGTTGCAGCTGGAGCTCAGAACTTCTTAGAGGAATTGGTTGTGTAGTTTCAGCTCATTGCTGATCAAACCAACAAATTCATCACGGCTCCTTTCACATTTACAGCGCTAATTGATCCTATGAAATCTGTCAGCAGAGAAACTAACCAAAAACCAACTCACTAAAGGGGATTCCACGTGATTTAAGAATGAATTCCAAATCTGAGAATGTAGAGACTTAAATAATCTAAAATTAAGACTGATCACTGTTGAGACAACAAACACACGCTCAAGCACCAACTACAACCTTGGGTTTCAGCTACTGGTGGGCCTAAAATTCCCCCGTCGGATGAATTTTAATTTATTTATTTTTAAAATGTAACATCCAACCTTAATTGAGCTAGAGCCATTATAAAGTTACTGCTTTGACTTTCATACTTTACCCAATTTAATTTCTGGAGCTGAATATTTTGTTTGTGATTTCATATTCAATCAATAGTGATTAATGCAATAATGTGCAAGTGGCATTAAAACAGCAATTATTTAAAAACAGTCTTACTAGTTGTAACCCCCCCCCCCAGTCTGACACACCATTTATTACCTTAAATTTATTTTTCTTATTAATCTAAGACTTTTTTAGACTTTAATGACACTGGCAGACAAAATCTCACTCATCACTGGGAGGTGAACCCTCCAGCAGATCTGAGCTGTGGAGAAGGCTCTAAAACTCACCCATGAATCCAGCAGGGTAGGTGACATCAGTGCGGACCTTGCCATCGATCTTGATGAACCTCTGCATGCAGATCTTCTTCACCTCATCCCCAGTCAGGGCATACTTGAGGCGGTTCCTCAGGAAGATGATGAGGGGCAGGCACTCCCTCAGCTTGTGGGGACCGGTGGAAGGACGAGGAGCCTGAGAAGTAGAGGAAAGGGGCATTTATTGTAGGTAAATCAATTCAAACTGATTTTCAGCCAAGTGTTCAACTGGTTATCATTTTCATGTGTGCACTCTGTTTTAAGGTTATCATTTTCATGTGTGCACTCTGTTTTAAATTTATTAAACAATTATTTCTCACGCACAGACTTGACTCGCCCTCTGTTACCAATTGGCTGTACATACTCGTGCTTATTTTGAAAGTTCATTCACTCGTGTTTGCCACCAGCTGGCCAGGTCGCTGTTGTGATGTTCTCCCCTCTCCTAAGACTTCACCAGTCTTAGACTACAGTAGTCATCCTCATTCTGCACAGGAGAGCCACTGTATGCTGAAGGTCCCTGAAGACAGCACTAGTTCATGTGTCACGACACCAAGTTTGTCATGGCTGCAGTGCAGATCCAGGAGTAGCTGCAGCCCAACACTCTGGACCTGGACTTCAACTCCAGGAAGACTCACTGAAGATACTGCTAAGCTTTTACAATGTTTATTACTTAGCCAACTTATAGCCTTCCAATCACATATTTTAACAAGCAAGTTTCTCATTTACTGCCAACACCAATTCTAGCCAAATAAGAATTGCATACATTCTGACATTTAAAATGACAGACGCAATAAAGTATCATTAGCAGAGATGCATTTCTATTCAGCAATCACTTCTGACTCAATGCTAGAAGATAAAACTAAACATGAACTGAAGTATCGCAATTTTCACTGCAGTCACAGACCCATATTTCCATGTAGCACATAAAAATAGAACCAGTTTCACCTCAAATTGCCATTTCACACAGATGTTATACATTCTCCATTGTTCAGGAAGATTTGAAAGACAGTAAGGAAGACTCATCCCTGGTGTAAGCTCACCCCCGGTTTGTGCATCTCATGTAACACATTTACATTTGAGACAGAGACTAACTTATGGACCATCAACTGACCTCCTCTACCAGACAAGAACCCACCAAAACTTCATTTTAATTGTATATTTATCCAGTATGCTGCAAGAGTGAAAGGGAAGGTTCATAGGATGGTACTGAGATGTAATACTGACAAAAACACAGGAGGCTGAGCTGGAGATGACAGAGCTGATTGGGAGTGACCAGGATGGACAGGATTAGAAATGAGTACATCAGAGGAACAGCTCAGGTTTGGAGGCAAAGTTAGAGAGGTGAGACTGAGCTGGTTTGGTCATGTACAGAGGAGTCGAACAGCCTAAGGTGTTGCACTATATTATATCCATTTAAAAGACAGAATCATTAAACTCTAATCTTACATACGATTAACATGCATGCCTGTGGACTACTGGAGGAAGCCAGAGTACCCGGAGAGAACCCACACAGACACGGGGGGAAAGAGGCAAAATCCGCACAGAAAGACCCAGCCTGTGAGGCAACAGTGCTCACCACCGCATCACCGTGTGACTAAACTAAAGCTCCCGCACGGAGCTACAATAACCGAGCATGGTGTGTAGTTAGTGCGTGTGTGTGTGGGGACGCTACTTACAAATACTCCAGTGAGCTTGTCCAGCATCCAATGCTTCGGCGCTGCGACGCGCTTCAGGTGCTTCTTCGGTCCTCTGGCCTGTAGAAGAAGGGACAGAGCAAGTTAGCAAAAACAGTGTAAACAACCGGCTTGAGACACAAACAGGGACAGTGACTCTATAGCAGAACGCAAACCCCGACAGGAAGGCCGGTGAGCGCGGTTTAAAGCCGGCGGCGGGTCCTGTTAGCAGGCTGCGCTCCATGAGTGCACACTAGCCCAGGAGGCTGAGGCCTAGCCGGGCTAGCGATGTAACACGTTTAATGGACACGTCTGTGTTACTTTCTAATGTTAACGTCCATCTGCATTTTAGAAAAAAAGTACATTTAAAAATCCCGAATATCTCTTCTTCATAAGACCAAAGCTATTTTTTAGCAGGCTAACAGAGATAGCCGAATCGAGCTAACAGGACACCCGCACAGTGGAGTCAGGTCATTTCAAAACATTAATAAAGAGCGAGAATCGCCGCTTCCAGCTACAATTTATACATCCTCCATTTACTAAGGCCCTGTAAATTAAAGCTGGACGGTTGAAGGTTTAATAGTATGGCAGATAAAAGTGATGTTTAGGGATTATTTCAGAGAGGATCAGTGAGTAGGAACTGCTCACCATGTTGAAGTCTGCGGGGGAAAGGACCTCCAAGCTTCCGGAAATGAGTGATAAGACCTGCTACGGCAGACTGCGAGGGACATGCCCACTGAAAGTCGCAGGGGAAATTCGAAGAAGCTACTAACGTTCTTTCTTTGCTTTTATTTGTTGCATTGTAGGTCATTCGACAGTTTCAAGACATTTTCTGCCCCAGCCATGAATCTGAAAACAATCAAGTACAAAATACTAAAAAAATTTCGTTTGTTGTGTAGATTACAAATTGTAAACCTTGTGGTTGAAAAAGAGGTTCCAAAATATTATTTAAAACACAAAATAGCTCTTGTGAACCCGCTAAATTGGGTATTCCTCTTGTTTCAACTCCTTGATAACCAAACTAGTTACAATAAGCTCTAAATCCACTTTTTTTTGTTTTGATTTTGTTGATTGTTAAACCGCTTTATTTAACATCAGCGTGTTGTAAATGGACTTGATCTTATGTAGTGCTTTTCTACTCTAGCTGAACACTCAAAGCACTTAAACAACATGTTTGCATTCATCCATTTATACCAGCACTTTCTTCAGTGCTTTCTATCTAGCATTCACACTCCGACAGTTGTATCGGAGAGCCCAAGGATACTTTGGCATGCAGACAGCTGTTTTTAAAGTTTTATCTAAATTAACTTTGATTTAATTTGCACAGAACTGCCAATCAAATTTATCCAAGCATAATGCAATCATTTGACAAAATAAAATAAATCTTCCTGTTTTTTTTTTCCTGTAATTGGATAATTATTGGAAATTGATTCATTAAAAATATTAAAGTCTGCTCACTTTTTCTACAATGACAAAATCTATTAAAGTGCCAAAAGCAGATACCAGCTGTCTGGAGCGATAAAGATGGTACAGATGGGCTGGTGGATATTTCAGGATGAGCTGAAATGAAGTGGCTTCAGAATATAAGACGCTGCATTGGAAGTGCATTCAGGCTGTGACAGAAGTGTCAGTATCTCCCAGCGTTTCAAACCTAAACCAAATAAAGTGTGTCAAACTAAACATGGGGGTCATAGTTGCTCAGAATGATCAAGTCAACAGAGGCTCTTATGGGTCAGGGAAAATAATTACACTGTACAAATGTAACCCCTTTAAAAGTTTGATGACTGTTCCCCAAAATAAGGTTTCAAGACACCCCTTAAACCTCTACCTCTATCTTCTCTGAAGTCTTTAAGTGCCACGTCTCTCTCTCATTATGCCTCCAGCTATGCATTGGCAGATATTAAGTTAATCACAATGTAAAGATGACCGTGACTAACAGAAATCCCTCCTGGTGTTTGGCCTCTTGTCTGTCACAGAGCACCCTGTAATAACAGGACAGCTACTTTAAAGTCTCCATCCCTGGGGTGTTTCAGATGGATCTGGTCAGGAAATGCCAGTTTTGCAGACAGCGCTCGGTCCTGTTTACACTCACTGAGATAAAACCCCCTCTTGGGTCACCGTCTTCCTTTGCCAAATGTTTCCAACTGATGCGCACATGCCGTCTCCCTCTGTAAGCCATCTCTGCAGCAGGTACTGATCCCAAAGACAAACCCGGACCCATTCATCCCTAATGCAAATGCTCCCGTGTGCATATTGACTTTTTTTATTCTAGTGACCCATTTTGTTTTCTTGTTTTATTTCCCTGCATGCATGGGTGCATTATTCAGGGCAGGTGTTTCCAACAGAATCAACCCACAAGCCTCCATGTTAATTATTATATATTTGGTTAACATGCTGCAAAGCCTCTAAGGGAGATCTTAAACATGGCCTGCAGCCTGAGGCACACATCTTTAAAATCACAAAGTTACACTGGACGTTTGGTGAAGTAGCGAGGATTAAAGTGCAGATTTTTTGTCAGACCAAAGAAGCTGAAATCGTAAAGAAAGGAGACATTTGTTTGAATGAGCTGCAGTGCTGTTTAATGCAGACGGAGAGCCTAATGAAGTTCACCTGATGGCTGTAATGAAATGAGAAACACGCAATGACCCAATTTATTGTTTCAGCAGAGACGTTTGGCTTTTTCTTCATTTAAAATAATGTAAGGCACACCCTGACAGAGCCAGATTAATCAGATGAGCGAGTGCCAATGCGCACCCATAAAAGCCGGTGGGTTTATGATTTGTTTAGAGAGAGGATGAACTGACGCAGTAGTAAAACTGTAATATTTGTAATGTGTATACTACGGCAAAAGGAACAAGCACGCATGGTTTTGTCCAATCAAAGAATTCCTTCAGGCTGGTTTGGGAGGGACATAATTTCTTGCTTCACCTCGTCATGCTATCCTAGCTACAGTTATGCACATTACATCCAGATTTTTAACTTAAATTAATCATATGACGCTAACACCTCTGGTGTCAGTCAGCCGTATGTGCTGGCTGAAAACATCTGATACCACATCTGGACCAGAAGAAGCTGCAGCAAGTCAGTGTAACCTTTATTTTATCAGGTAAATTATTAAGAACTTTGGGGGTAGAATTAAATAGAAAAATGGGGAGCCAACAGACCCACTGGTGTAATACTGCCCCCTCGTGGTAAATAAATGTAGCTACATGTTGCAGACATGTAACTACATGTCCCATAAAGGTCTCCAAAAAGGACCTTTATGGGAGACGATAACCAAACCTAATCACCAGTAGAGGGCAGTATAATACTGTGTACACATGCACAGTAAACTAAATTACATGAGGAAGTCTTTCCCACTTCTGCTTAAAGTCTGCATCTGAAACAAAGATATAAATAATTTACAAATGAAGTATCCATACATGCATTTACTGTCACAATCAAACTGCAAAACAAATAGAAAATGAGGGTTTTTTTTCCTTTGCCTTTTTTCTTTTACCATAACTTTATTGGCATTTGCAGTTCCTGTGATGTACTGACGTATGAAAAATTGGGTGGTGGTGGTGGGGGTGGGGGTGTCAGCTAGTTTGAATTTTAATCTGGAGAAAAAGAAAATAAAGGCTTTGTAGGCAGGTAATTTCCTTTCTGATTCAAAATGCCAGTGTGTGCACTTGCCATCACAGGCCAGCAGATGGAAGCACTGCACTGCAAAGTTACACAGGGAGCTATTTAGTCTTTGGCATTATCAGTTTCTTTATTTCCCCAAAACCTCAGAGCTGTAACAAAAATACAAGTTTTATTTCTCTCAGACATTTACATAATGTCCTTGATATATAAGGACCAGTGAACAAAAGCATCAAATCAATTAAATTTCTGGCAGATTGATCTGAAGCAGAGGGGGGTTATTAATCAGTTTCAGCTGCTTTGGTGTTAAATTAACAGCAGGTGCACTAGAGGGGCAACAATAAGACAACCCTCAAAACAGGAATTGTTTTACAGGTGGAGTCACTGACATTTTTCCCTCCTCATCTTTTCTGACTATTTTTTTGCATTTAGCTAGGGTCAATGCCACTACTGGTGGCATGAGGTGATATCTGGACCCTGCAGAGTTGGCACATGTACTCCAACTCCTCCAGGATGGAACAATGTGTGCCATTGCCAGGATGTTTACTGTTCTCGCAGGACAGTGTCAGGAGCATGGAGGAGATTCCAGGAGACATGCAGTTACTCTAAGAGAGCTGGACAGGGCCGTGGAAAGTCCTTAACCCATCAGCACGACCGTATCTGCTCCTTTATCCAAGGAGGAACAGGATGAACACTGCCAGAGCTACAAAATGACCTCCAGCAGGCCGTGTGAATGTCTCTGACCAATCATAAACAGGCTTTATGAGAGTGGCCTGAGGACCCGACATCCTCTACTAGGCCCTGTGCTCACTGTCCAGCACCATGAAGTCAGACTGCCATTTGCCATAAAATACAAGGACTGGCGGTCCACCACCAGTCCAAAAGAACACCTCTGGTCCACCTGATCCTGCCAGGATGCACCTCAGACTGTCCCGGAGCTCCGTGATGCTCTGGTCCAGATCTGGGAAGAGTTCCCCAGGACAACGTCCATTGTGTCATTAGGAGCATGCCCTGATGTTTTCAGGCATACATACAAGCATGTGGGGGCCACACAAACTACTGAGTACCATTCTGAGTTTCTGCAATGAACTAGCCTGCAGCATCATTTCTGCCCTTTGATTTTCAGTGTCTTTGAATTCAGCCCTCTGTTTGTTGATCATTTACATTTCAATCACACGATGCGGCATCATTTGTTCCAGCATGATTTTTTCCTATTGAGGTCTGATGTGTTTCCAAGGTGTTCCTTGCAGTGTACATATTTCATCATTTGAGAGAAAGTGTGAGGCAAAAAAACAAAAACAAAACAAAACTAGAGACAGCAGAAAATAGCGGTTAAACCAGTGCAGACCTGGCAGCAGAGTCGAGGCTGAACCTCGTCACAAGCGGCCTTTAAACAGCGATATCTCTGCGTGTGTCAACGATTTTTTACAGTCCTTCATGTGCTGGGACATTTTTTCATGACCCTGGAGCCCAGAGGCAGGAGTCGAGCTCGTGACAGATCACTGCTGTCGCATGAGAACTGGAAAACTGCTTCATTAGTTGTTTTCAGTAAATATCTCAACTATCTAAAAATCAATGCAAATGTCAGAGCAGCACTCTGATGAGCTGCCATTTATGGAGGGTTTATAAGCCGTGATGATGTTATTGGTTCTTCTATTAATGAGAGTAATAACATGGGGTCGTTAAGTACTGGAAACTCCTCTTCGATCTTGTCACTTTGCCATGTTTTAGTCATTTTTCTGATTTGAAGAAACCTCTGACATCTGCACCATAGCTCCATTTATTGTTCTTGAAACCACAAAAATCATCAGTCGACTCTGCTGTCAGTCAACACAAGTACCAAAAAGTGTTTGTGTTGCATTTCAGGGCATTTTTATGGAATTACCTGCTGTGTGCTACAGACCATCCAAGAATTCTGTGCTTTTGTTTTCACGAATGACATTTTATTAGTCTATTAATTATTGCCTATGAATGCAGCTTCATAACCAAGCTTGCTAACATTAGCTAATAGCTCATTCCTCTCATCCAAAGCTTTCCTCAGCTCAGCAAATTCTGCACATTTGATTCAGCAGATTTTTTTCTGGATGCCCTCGATGCAACCGCGCATTTGTGTCTCTTCCTGCGCTCGAATCGGCGATCTTTGACATATTAGCTGCCACGTCATTTTGAAAGTTTTATCCTCCACTCAACCCTCTCACACAGATAGAGCTCCAGAACCCCATTAAGTCTTCATAAGGCAGAGCCAAGTGGGTAACCTCACCCTTATTTACAGTGGGCGATCAATTTTCCCAAAGGGCCACACGAGAAACTGGGACTGTTGTGACGGTGCGCACCAATGAGCTCATGAACAGATAAAGTTAATATTGAAGAGAACTGGGAACGATGATCATGTAGACCCTTACCCCCCATCTCGCAGCCTGGTCTCCCTGCTACCATCTGGGAGAAGGTTCAGGAGCATCAGCTGGAGATCCAGCAGACCTCTCAACAGCTTCTACTTTTTTAGTGAGCACTAAACCAACTGCGACCAGGGACCTTCTTTGAACAGTTGCACAATTCTTGTTTGGCACAACCTTAACTACACAGTGCAGCGTATGCACTTCAACACTTGTTTTACCTTAGTATATTTATATTTTAGTTTGTTTTTAACTTTATTTGCTCTACTTCATTTCATGTAAAATACAGTTTGGTTTCTTTTGTACCTGCAACTGCAGAAATGACAATAAAGAATCCTGAATTCAAAAGTAGCCCGAGTCGTCTGGCAGACAACAACAGCAGCTTTTGGTTTTTGGCTGCTGTTGGGACAAAAGAAGAGAATCCAGCATGCTAACATCAGCTTTTGGAAATCAAAGTTTGACCGCAGACCACTGCTGTAAAACTAAATTAGTACCGATTATCAGTACTGTATTGATTGTTTGGAAAAGGTAAGCAAAAAATCGGCACAATAGTTCTAAAACTACTCCAGGCCTGCCTGCCTTGTAAGTTTTCATCTTAGCTAAAAAAATGCATTTTAATTAAATAAAAGCCAGTGTGATTTCTCTATGCCTCAAATGAGCATTTAATGGCTTAAAAGACTTCCTCTATGTAAGAGTGGGCCACAAGGGGTTTGATTGATAACTCTTCTGTGGGCGTTATTCTCCTTTAGTGACAAAGACAAGTTAAAGGATACAAAACAGTTTTCTACAGGATAAAAAGCCCAATTTCAAATAGTCATTAGGGAAGAATGGCTCTAAATTTGCAAGTTTTGTGAAGAATATTTTGTTTCAAAAGGTTAATTTGCATGGGGGGGGGGCAAGAAAAAGAGGAAATGAAAAGCTCTGGAAAACTCAAGCATGTCGATCACGAACTTCTCAAGGAAGGTGAGAGGGGACGTGTTCACGCAGCAAAAAATAAAAAGCATCCACTCAGCTGGGATTAAAATTGGATCACGGAACAGCACAGAAGTACACACACACACACACGCACACACACGCACACACACGCACACACACACACACACAGGGACAATGTCGGGCAGATGGAACAAACCCTGGACTGTCTTCGATCTGAAGAATGTTATTCTGACCCACTTAGACGACGAGACAGAGGAAGAGGAGAATCGGTGCGTCTGTCTGCTGCATTCGGAGGCGATGAGTAGCATCTTTATTTCTCTCGCAGCGTCAGTGAAGTGATTGTTAAGAAGGAAATACCCAGAAAATCCCTTTTAAAGAGAAAATAAGGTCTCTGTCAAATTACTCCTTCAGCACGTTCTCATTAATGGCCGGTGCTCGTGTTTCATTAAAGAAAGTTGGGGCTCATTGACTGAAAGCGAGAGCCTTTGTTCACATCAAAAAGTTGTATCGTGCAGGGTGCATGTGCAGGAAAATAGGCGAAAGGACTGGATAAGGTTGTGTGTGTAAGCTGAGCCGTTTAGATTAAATAAACTAACAAGGATCAGCGTGGGGGTTTCCCCCTCCAACAGCATCTTTTATGTGTGCAGATTTTCCAACTTTTAACTCCCAAACCCCGAGCAACCTGTGTGACTGAGCAAGTGCCCGTTTCAAGGCTGCTCCTCCCCTTCCCTTTGTTGTAATACCATCCCTGTGCTTGTGTGTGTGTGTGTGTGTGTGTGTGTGTTGTGGGTTTATTTCCAAGCTTTTCTATGCTTGCAAGGATGCAAACTCAGGCAGGCAGGTGTGTTGTTTTGTGTGGTCCAGGAGCAGACCCACAATGCTCAGATGACAGACACACTGGGTCGAGGGTGAAAGGCCTTTGTTCCTCCCGTCTCCCCTTACCACAAAAGACATACTGTAGGTCGGAGGCCCCATCCTGACACAGCACAGTAAAGCCCCTATAGGTGGGTGAGGGACGGGCGAAGAGGGTCAGGTGTCGGCTTAAAGCCCTTTGAGTCACAAGCATGAGACCATTTGTTAACTCAACTGGTACCCACATCTGTCAACACTGCAAAGGTCCAATAGTTTAGTGAGATATGCACAGTTACAAGAATATTAATTATGAAAGCTCAACTACAGTTGCAGCTCTGCACCCTCAAAGCATGTTTAGGTAAACTGAAAATGTTTCTGTGGGTTATTGATTCATTTGCAAAAAAACTTACATGTGAATGGATCACAGGGGATGCACATCAGAGCCATAAGACCACCGTTAACCCGCTGAGGCCCAACCCCTTGCTTTAGAAACTTGACAAACTTTTTGGGAGGGAAAAAAAGTAAAAAGCTGTCAGTCTGAAGGACCTTTGGTTTTTCCCCTAAGCTACCCAGACACTGCATAACAATTTGTTTAAGATTATACATACACTATATGGAAAAAAGTATTGGGCTGCACCTCCTAATCTTTGAATTCAGGTGTTTTCAGTCCCATTGCCACAGGTGTATAAATCAAGCACCCAGCCATGCAGTCTGCCTTTACAAACATTTGTGAGAGAATAAGTCACTCTAAAGAGCTCACTGAATTCGAGCATGCTATAGTAACAAGATGCCACCATTGCAACAAGTTACTTTGCAAAGTTTCTATCCCCCGAGATATTCCACCATCAGCTCAGTGGTGTAACTGCAGAGTGGAACCACAGCAGCTCAGCCATGTAGTGTCAGCCCATGTAAAATTACAGAGCGTGGTCGCCAAGAGCTGAGGCGCACAGTGCGCAAAAAGTCACCAACGCTCTGCTGACTCAGTGACTGCAGAGCTCCAAACCTCATCTGGCATTAACATCAGCACTTAAACTGTGCACAGAGTGCTTCACGGCATGGGTTTAACACGGCTGAGCAGCTCCTGTAGGGTTCCTGGAGCTCAGTACCTTTGTCAACAGTGTAGCAAAGAGTTGAGCCTGAATTATGCTTCAAACTGATGTTACTGCATAGGGTTCAAAGGGGATTTCTGGTTACGTACATGGGCCCCGCAAAGACCCAAAACAGAAGCCTAATTCAGGCCTTCATCCAAGGATTACTTACAAGGTTAAAGACGATTCTTGAGGTTTTGCAGACATGTTACTGCTAACCATGACATTGTCGGTAATTTTGGATTTATGAGTCACGGTGCTCTCAGTCGCTGGGAATAAGATAAGTTTCAACTCATTATCATTATGCACGCAATGAAATGATTGCTAAAATCCCAATCACACAGGCTCGAGGGGCCAGTGATCCCCATTTTTTCCTTTAGTGAGCCCCCTGCTGCTGTGCATCCCCCAACTTTTTGGCAAAAACCTACTCGTGATTGCTGCGATCATCTAAGGTTTGAATGAATTGAATCGCATTTTTATCAAGTTATACCAGCTGTTGGTTGCAGAAAAACAAAAATCTACAGGGAACCTTGGCAACCAAAGCAAATTGCTAGGAGGATTTTGGTGCAGCACTTTCTCTGCAACTGAGTTCACCCAGCGAGAGCCAGCGGCCTCCAAGAATCACTGCCAAGCAGTCAGGGAATACACCAGAACCAGTGGCTGTATCAGAATCAATATGTGGATGACGCCATGTGAAAACCCTCAGTATCCTCTGGAAAACATCTACAAAGCAACCCGGCCACAGAGCAGATGGGATGTTTGGTAGGCGGGCCTTAAAGAGACCGGTGCTGAAACAAGTTCATTTTAGAGCAACAAAAGAGGCGGTGCAGCGACGTACAATCTGAGAGGTTATTTATTTTTTGACATTAAGGCGTATAAACACATTCTCAGACCCAGACAAATGGAGGATTTTGGCTTCTCAGAAATATTTCAAACATCCATTTCAAAAACCCTCACCTTGCTTTACACGTGATGTTTTTCAAATGTAATAAAGTCACATGATAGGCACACATCATTCTCATATATTCACATATTAGATTTAAGTTGTGAAGCTTTTCATGTGGACAAAAAATGAAAAAAAAAATTACAAATGTAAAATATAATGTTACATAAACCCCCTCAAAGTCCACTTATTAACATTTCTCCTCAGGGCTTTCAGCTGTATCACATGGCATAGACGTGGATTTGACATGCTAAGTTAGTAGTGGTTTACAGTGTAATCCAAACACTCAGGACTGCTTCAAAGGTGAGCTCCAAAGTTCAGCAGCAGGTCACAGCTGAGAGCCAGAAGTGGGATTGAGCTTGTATTGTTTTGAGGGATTCATGTATGAATTTCAACCAGAAACAAAGATTTTTTTATTTGCATTAGAAAAAGATGAACAAAAGACTTCCAGTAATGGCAGCCTGAGGACATTCATGAGATGTTGAAAGAGGAGCTGGTTCTGTAATATGGACAAATAAATGGACAGATCAAATCTGAAGCTTTAACTTGGTCTCATCCCAAGCAGCCTGATGGTTTCACTTTGGTGGTCCCCATCATGACCAGGTGGGCCAACGCCAGCCTTCCTCATCAGGAACATGAAAGTGCAGCAACAATGGTTGCATAGTAGAACAAATAAAAAGGAGGGGGCATTTGAATTCGACTTTCTTTGC
>VUQK01025681.1:53135-68783 GCA_015106715.1 Bujurquina vittata
AAGAATAAAAAAAAAAAAAAAAAAGAAAACCAGCTTATGGAGAACCTCTTTATTTGCCAGGAAAAAAAAAAAAAAAATCACAGAACACACAACTTTACACTTTAAATTAATAAAACGATTCACTTAACCTTTAAAGATATACAAAGCATGTCTAGCCAGTGTTTGGATGGCAAGAAAGCAAAAATATTGCTCCTCAAATGTCGACAACTTTAAAACACTGGACTGATGAGACTATGGAAACCACTTTCTAAAACACAAAAACAAAATTAACCACATCACATTATAGCAATGCAAAAAAAAATTGCCAATGTGTTTATGAAACTATACCAGAGCTGTACATCACGTGTCAGTGTGACATTTAGAGCCGGGGTTGCTCTTTATTATTCATTGCTGCTGGTTTGAAGGGGCTCAGCTGTCTGTGTGCTGAAGAGCAGCATACAGACGTGAGTCTTTTCCTTTATCGTTTGCACCCGTCTGTCAGCTCTTGTGTAAAAGCATGTGTCATAATAGCAACAACAATAAGTTATTAAAGCACAATATTTGCTCAATTTTTCTGGAGTCTGGAAGCGGGCGCTCTCCTTGTTTGCATTTGCTGGCTTACGCACGTCGCAAGAAGTTTTTGTACAAGGCTTGAAGGGTTGTCGACGTCGTGTATGGAGCGACAGAGTGGACAGATGTAAGAGAGCTCGACAGTGCGGTTCCCCCATAGGGATTTGGATTTTGAGCCATAATGTAATCATTTAAAACAGACCCAGAGGTCGATGATCCTCTCAGGAGGAGTATTTAAAAACCAGGCAGGTACATGGGCATCCTCACAGACCTTTGCACTCAACACAATCAAAAGAATTAAATTCAGGGTTAGAAGTCATTCACTACGGAATTTGAATTGTATTATGGGATGAGCAGTTCGTTCACCAAAAGTACTTAAATCTTTTTCTGGTCACGAGTCGCCTCGTATGTGGTTGGCTTCAAACAAGGCTTAAAACTCTGCTAATCAGCGTCTACCGACGAAACGACGACACAGAAAAATGCCAATCGAGTCCGATTTTTAGGCAAATGGAGGTGATTTCAGTCAATGTTTAATGCACAGAAATAAAAAGAGGCATCACACTGAACTCTCCAATTTTAATTGCCAAACTTTTGACTTAGAGAATTGGGGATATAGCACCAAGAAAGAACCTTAAAAAAAAGAAAAAAAGAAAAGAAAAAACAGATGAGCATCTAGTTGACCCCAGCTTCAAGCAACTTCAACATAGTTCCCAGAATCTTGACTTATTTCTTCACCTTTTGCACCCACAAATGTTTTTACATGCATTGAGCACTGATGGCCCAACGGCCCCTCTGTTAGCCTTCCCGCTGGATGAACGTTAAGAAAAAGTAGACGTTCCAGATGTCAGAAAAATATTTTCATGCTCCACACTTCTCAGGATGAAAAATGGATTACTGGGGGCACGAGTTGCACATGTGATAAATGAGAGGAGGATCACAAACATCCTAAATGGTCAATTAAAAGCATTTCCTGACAAACACGCGGCCGCTTCAGACTGCAGCAACAAAGGCCTTGTTGACCCGACGGGGCCGATAAATCACTGAAGTCACATCTGTCTAGGGAACGCGCTATGAGGCGATGCTGTTGCCTGGATGGCCGCATGACTGTGTGTGTCTGTGTGTTTAAGACTGAGCCTGTTCGCCTGATGCCTGCTTTTCCTCTTGACCTATTGAGCAGCAAATTAACCATGAAAAAGGCTGCAAGGAGAAGGCCTGTGGGTACCTACGGGGTTAGTGAGTGTTTATAGGTCTGTGTGTGTGTGTGAGTGTGTGAGTGTGTGAGAGTGTGAGAGAGAGAGAGAGAGTTCACAACAGAGCCTTTGAGGATCTCAAAGAGTGATTGGCTCATGTGGGAGAATAAATACATATGGACCCTGAGAACAGGCCATATGTCCCTGTGTGTGTGTGTGTGTGGGGGGGGGCAAGAAAACGTTTCTGTGATGTGTGTGCAGAGGTAAAAAGGGTGAGTGAAACGCAACGTGTGTGTGCAAAAAGACTCCTAGAGGCTCATGTTAAATTCCCTGAGCTGGTTTATATTACACAGTTCAAACTACATATGTGCCTTCACACACACACACACACACACACACACCCACACACACACACAAAGATACCAAACAGCTGTCAATGGCAGGTTTTTGTGTGCGCGCGTTCATTATTCATTGACTGATTACTGTCAGGGCCAGACTGCACATGGTGTCTCTGCTCAACAGCTTTGTAGCACACGAGTCCAAAGTGCTCACAAGACTTGCAGAAGTCTTACATTTAAATGCACACCTTATGGAAGTCTTGTGAGAACTTTATCAGGTAAAAATCAGTTTCAATCACAAAATAGGGCTTTAAGATACAATGTAGTCAACACCAAAAAGTCGACCAAACAGCGACCCCGAGCTCAGTGACAAAAACCGCAGTTCCTCTAATGGCCACCGGAGGCTGCCTCCAAAAGTGAGTCGATCTGCAACGATTCATGTGTTAAAATCCCCAACTTTAGAGCATTAAAAAAAAACAACACACAAACATGTCTACAGCTTGGGACAAAAAGGGATTTTAGCCTCTGGATGGTGGGGATGTCACAAAAACCAGAAATTCAATAGTTGGTACCAATATCAGTAGAATCGAATGATTCTCGATACCAAAACAAAATGACCATCCACATACTTAAACTCCTTCATTAAAAAACATCGTTTCAGATTTATTCAACAATGCTGACTTTATATTTTGTTGACGGGTATCCTTCTAATTTTACTGAAGCTTGCAGTAGCATTTAAAGTTAATCACTAAACATTTTAGCCAATGGAACAAAGCTGATTGCATCCTTGCTTAATGCCTTTTGTGAATTAGTCATAATGGATTGTTTCCATTTTTATGACAACTCCAAGTGTGGCAGAGGAAATGCTAACGTTTAAGGTTCAAGAGTTTAAAACCAGTGGGTGAATTGCTGGCAGCTACATTCATCTTTTATACCATCTACGGTACACATGAGAAGTTCATCCTGCTCCAAGCTTGAAGCTCGATCCCCTTCAGAAGGACGGCAGCTGTGATCTGTTCAGAGAACCATCATTTTGTATTTTATGGTCATCCTTAGAGTCAGAGAGGAGGATTATCGGCTAAGGACTTGTCAGTCACAAGCTGTTAGCCACTAAGTGTCATTAGTTTCCTCAATTATCACGTTTGGTTTCGAGGCTCGACAAAAGGCCTTTGCAAACAAACAGCCTGCCTATGGTCAAATAGGAGGAGGTTGTTAGAAGCAAGTGGAAACACGGCCGCAGCAGGATTCGTGCCTCCTAGACATATGAGACCGAGAGATGGCACTCAGAAAACACTCAATTAAACCGTATGGAAAAATCCTAATAGCAAAGATAGTGGCGGAAGTATTCCTTCATGGGGGGGTAAAGGGCTTTCTAAAATCTTATTATGAGGTGAAGTCAGCAAACACGTTGCATGGTTTTTAAATCAGATTTAACTGGTTATGCTGTAAATGTGGTTTTTGTGTCCAGATAATCAGTGAAATTAATGAATCAAAACAACACTTCAAAAATAACTGCCTGAATAAGCACCTGGAGATGATGGCCACCGTGCGGAGACTTCTCCAGTTTCCATCAGCACTGGCTGTTTCTGGAGTGGCCATCTGTGCTTTTGTTGCCAGCAGTTATCGTCTCGCTCCCCTCAATCAGTTTCATTCTCGACTGACATTGAGGAGGCTTAATCACATCTTTAAAAGTTGCTCCCCTTTGGACTTCATTTAACAAATAACATGCAAAAATGGACACCAAAAACACTCCTCACAAACAAGAAGCAGAGAAATGGGGGCCAAATATTAAAAAAAATAAATAACATAAAAAGAAGACAAGCCATCGACACAGATGCTGCCACATGTGCAAGAACCAAACATGTTTTCTGCAGACAAACTTCTGCTGACCTGATGTGCCAAACTGTTACAGTGAGCCATCTGGGAAGTTCTCCTTGGAGCTTGGCACTTATAAAATACTTTGAAGGTGATTGGATGAAACACAGTCTACTGTGGGCTAAACGGAATCAATCAGGTCAATGAACACCACAACGCCGAGAGCACCAAAGAGGAAAAACAAGCTGCAAAACAACTTCCTCTGCACCACATATCAAGCCATGCTATTGAATTAGATATGTCCCTTAAAGGTGCTTTGAAACTGCACAAACACTGTGGATTGATGAACACTAATTACCATCTGCGAGTTAAAACCACCACACCTGTAACTATCCGGTCTTTAAGTCCGACGTCATTTCTGGGTCCAAATGCTCCTAAATAAACAGCAATGGCAGAACCAGTGTCTGTTCTCTATTACAGAAGATTTTAGCATACCTTATCAACTGCAGCCAGTTCCTCTTCTCTTTCTCATTGGTAAAAATCACAAATAAAAGGTGGTTGGTTTTTTTTTTGAGTCACAGTGGTTAAATCAACCAGACACACAGCATTGCGACATATTGATCACGTGACAGTTTGGACCCAGAAATTGAATTCTACGGCATCACTTAATAACCGGATAGTCTGAGTTGTTATGATGGCAGGAACTGGCCCATAAACGCCCAAATCAGGCTGTATGTGCTTTAAAATTGGACACCTTAACATGGGAGTCAATGGGGATGTACAAGCATTTGAAGTCAGCCACTAGAGGAAGTGCAGTAAATTTGCACTGCAATGTTTGCTTAATTTTCATTAATGATAAATAAAACATATCGTTTGGCAGCCTTCTTCAGCACTGATCATCAAATCCTTCTGGGTCAAGTTCATTATCTTGTTCAGCTTCTGGCTGCCGTTGGCATCTATTTTGTCAGATAACGAGCTTTATTTTTCTCATAAATGGATGACTGGTGGCTGTTTGGTTCAATGTAGGGGTTGTGTGTAATTTCAGTGGTGAACACTTAAGGGTGAAACAAACTTGTTTCTTGAACCGCTTGTTTTGGTTTCATTTGGTTTAAATCACCACAGACCGTGTGGTTCACAGATGCCGCATATCAGGAATTATGGGGGTTTAAGCTGCCAATTACAGGCAGGGATGAGGGGAGAAAAAAATGACAAAAGAAGATGAAGCTTTTTTCTTCTTCTTGCTTTTAAAAGCAAAAAATAAGGATTTTACACTGAGCTGGGAGCCGTGGAGGTCATAAAACCACATCTCCTAAACTAAAAATGATATTTTTTCATCCTCCCTCTGCTGCTGCGAGGACAGAGCAGCCAGGAGGGCAGCTCGATGGAGGAAGGATGCAGTGTGTGAAATGCCTGGAAGAGGGCCAGTGTTTTTTCCTGTTCACAGCTGACCGGGACTCATTGTTTTCTCCCAGCATTTTTATGAGATTGTGAAATCAGCCCTGGCTCACTGTTTCCCTGTAAAACTGTTTCATTAGCAGTCTAGGCTGCCGTCTTGGCTGCAGAGTGGGCTGCATTTGTTTTAATTAGAAGCAATGAGAGTTTCTAAAAATTGACACAACAGCTTGTAAGCTCCAAATTTAAACAAACTAGGAAAAACACACCATCAGATGTCACCAGAGCCCATCCAGACCTCTGCTTTTGTTTTTCTAATAAAAAAAGAATTTAAGATGAGATTGGAGGAAAAACTGCAAATCCAGTGAATCCTGGGGTAATTACTTCAACTGACTGCCAAAGTTGCCCTGTAATTGACCAAATTAACCAATCATCTTTCAGCATTAGTTAACGAACAGTAATTTGGCACATCTAATCCACTGCTCAGCAGCCTGGCACATTTCATTTTTACAGGAACCCTTGCAATCATTTAGTGCCCCCCCCCCTCCTGAGCTGGAGTGACAGGATGAGCTTTTCCAAATAATTTCCAGCGATAACTAAAGTGGAGGCCTGTAACTTCATAAAACTTAACCCCCAAGGGCCATTTAGTAGCTGATCTGGAGCTTTCCCTCCAAACGACAGAGCTTCATCACTTCATGCACGAAGCTCCAATATTAGGTTAAAGCTCGCAGGGAGGAGTAAAGCAAGTATATATGATCAGAATATTGCAGCAGGGCTGTGATTTATCAACAAACCACCAGCCATGAGGGTTTCAATTACACAATTAAAGCCTGACGGGCAAAACTGAAACGTCTGTCTGTCCCTTTCACACACATAAACACACACCATATGGTGCCCCCAGCGTGACTGGTCACTCCTTTTAATTACCTCCACATTGAGGGCAGTTAATGAGGAGCCAATTAAAAAAAAACAAGTCGGAGGGTGAACTAAAATAAGACACCAGCAGCTAGAATAAGTCAAAGTTATTCAATAATAACAATAATAATAATAAAAAAACACTTCACTGCACTTGTGCCCCGAAAAGCTTTCAGCAGCGGGCAGAAAACGCTTGACCTCATTTTAAAAACGTTATGCAAACACTGGAGGAGAAAAGAATAACTGTGACCAGGCGTTTCATTCACGGGACCTAACTCACACTGACAGCTGCTGTCACCGCGTAAAAGCGCACCGGAGATGTTGGACCCACCTGTAAGAAAAACTCCCTCCCTCCCGAGCGCAGGCTGGAGAGCGACAAGTAGATTTAAAATAAAAAAGGATTAGGTTTAAACAGAGGAATCCGCACAGTCCAGAGTGGTGGAAATAAAAGCCAGTTGCTGTTAACTTCGGGAAGGCTGAGGCTGCTGAAGTCCGCTGAAACGCGCAGCGCGCAGACAGAGTGACTCCGGAGGGTCTGTCCGCTCCTCAGTGTGCGCGCCGCTGAATAGAAAAGCATTTTGTGCCTCTCCTCTGCTCAATGACCAGCCCCGGTGTGAGTGCGTGTGGGTCCGGGCAGCGTGCCATCTGCAAACCACGGACTGGATTCATACCGGATCACGGGGCCACTGAGGAGACTTTAAATCTCACGGCTCAGTTTAACTAAGGGTCATTTATATATCATTTTACCTTCATTTAAGGCTCTATTTGCATTCCTGTACTGCTTTCTTTACCTATAACATAATACTAACTCTGAATTTTACGGTGTTACTTGTATGCAAATTACAGTGCTGTGAAAAAAATATATGTTGGTTTTTGTATATTTGTTCAAACACTTTAATATTAGAAAAAGTGAAGTGGGCTAAAAGTTGTCCAAAACCAACACATCATACTACGATCTAAAGAAACAGGTGAGAAACAAAGTGACTATCAGTCTGGACAGGGATACAGAGCCATTTCTGAGGCATTGAGAATCCAGCAAATCCTTGAACAGTGGTGAACATTCCCAGGAGTGAACCGCCCACCAAAATGACTCCAAGACCGCATCGACGACTCATACAGGAGGTCACAAAAGAACCCAGAACAACATCGAAAGTCACGCGCCTCAGAGACTGGGCAGAAATGGCCTCCATGGAGAGAGTTCAAGGAGAAAACCACTGCTGATCAAAGAGAACACTTACCAAAGAACATCTTGATGATCCCCAGAACTTTGGGAAAATGTTCTGTAGACTGACGAGACAAAAGTTGAACTTTTTGGAGCACACTCGGCTCTTCCCCTTCGTCCTCACATGATGGTGGAGATACCGGTGCTGCTGCTGGTCTGATGCCCTTTCCAGGTCTCCTCATGTATACACACATTTCTTACCACTGTTTTGCTCTTGTGTTAGTGTGTTAGATGATGGTGTATGCACTCTGTTATTAATCTAATATTAGAAAGGCTAATTATCCCAGATGGAGAGGGGGCGTTGACTCAAAAATCACACAGTTTCACTCAATTTTTTAATAAAAGGATTATTTCTGACCCTCCACAGGATTCCCATATTAATGATAAAATGAGTTTCTATCTGTTTACACACACACACACACGCACACACACGCACACACATTTTAAAATATCAAAAACACAAAATATTGTCATATCTTTGACCACTTTTTGATTACGTGAAGACTTTATTTATCCCAAAGTTTGAATGTTACAGCTGATACACCAGCTCGAAAAAATGAAACACAAATAAAACAAAAACAGAACAATAAAATGAAAGTAATTACAAATCCAAACACAGCACCAACAAAGGACAGAGATTAAAACAAATAAAAGGCTTCGCAAAAGTAGAAAACCACTGAGTCATGATTTCAGCTGCTTGTTCACTTGACATTTTTCTTGCTCATCCTCTGTTTAAATTACCTTCTCTTTCTTCTTCGCCTCTCCCTGTCATCTTCTTTTAAACATCTTTTTAAAGTTTAGAAGAAGACGTCACGTCATTGTCACAGCAGGGGAGGTGCCGCTCCTATTAAGAACATTAACAATACCTCCAATCTATTCCTGCGTGAGCCGAGCCGGCGTCACAGTGTGACCCTTTTATTATCGACGACATCTGCGAGTTTCCTCCTGTGACATTACCAAACCTTTTTCCTTCAGCTGCACCCTTCAGGGGTCTCCACAGTGGATCATCTGCCTCCACCTCACCCTATCCCTACCATCCTCCTCTGCATGCCCTCTTTCACTACATCCATGAATCTTCTCTGTGGTCTTCCACTTTCTCCAACATCCTGCATCACCTCAGCATCGCCTCTCTAACCTTGTCTCCAAACCGCTCAACCTGAGCTGTCCCTCTGATATACCTATCCATCCTGGTCACTCTCCATGAAATTTTTAACATCTTCGCCTCTAAGCCTCCTCTCTTTCTTGTCAGTGCCACTGTTTCCAAACCACACACCGTATCAGGTCTCACTCACTACCATCTTGTAAACATTCCTTTTCACTCTTGCTGTCACAAATCACCCCTGAAACTTGCTTCCACCCGCTCCTCGCTGCCATTAGGATCCAGCTCCGAGTGAATTCCGCCTCCGGGGCTTGGGAGCTGCCCTTGCTTGGGGCAGATGTTGCTCATTCTGAAGCAAACACCATCAGGAATCAAATGGACCATTTCAGAGCCCTGTGTCTTTGTCTGTGTCACTCACCCACAAACACAGAGAGAGAGAGAGAGAGAGAGAGAGGGGTTGGTGGTCTGTGGATGATTTGCATAACTACATGCTCTCACTTGAGATGTCTTCATGTCAGTGATGAACGTGTGGCCTGCAGGCCGGAGCAGCAGATTTAAGAAACGCTTGGTTTTGTTTTGTATTTAAGGCTCATAAATGGGTTTATTTAAAAGCTTTTAAAGTGTGAGAAACCCAGTGTTTTGTTTACTATGTCTTAACAGACCATTTTCCAGCTCCTGCCTCCATTAAATCCAATTACCTGCCAATCAAATTAATGCATATTTTACCCCAGACCACCCTGCTATACATACCGGGCATCAGGGCTGACTGGTTTAAAAGTCTGAGTCCAAGAGAAGCTTGAATTCAACACCAGAATATGTTTTTATCTGATTCTCTCCCCCTCTGAACCACTTCAGCTCCTCTTATCCAACAGGGACGAACAAAGGCTGTTTCGGGGAAAGAAACGCCCCTCCCTCCTCCACCTCCTGCCAAAAGAGAGGCCGGCCCGCCACCACAATAGTTGGCGGGAGGGAGGACGGTCATTACGCGCCAACAACGTGCGACGGCGGCGGTCAAGTGCCACGCGCTCGGCCTCTCTTCCGTTAAGCAGATAAAAGCTGGCATCTGTCTTTATTGTGCGAGTAAATCCCCTCCGCCATTGACACTTCACATGTTGATGAGGAGGAGGACGTATAGACAGATAGGTGGCCCCCGGGGCCGCTTTGTTCACCACCCCCCTCTTTGGGGAGACGTTATGCAAATCAAACTGTGATTTCCATCTTAGCTGACAAATAATTGTGGCGTGTTCTTCGAGTGGGAGATTTTTATTTATTTTACCCGAAGGCTGATAAAAAAAACAAAACTTTATTCCTCAGCTGGAAAATCCAAATCTGAAATGTTTTGGAGAACTTCCAAAAAAATCACCAGGCCTCTGCAGGACTTCTGCAAATATTTAATGCAACTGGCAAAGCTTTGACCCAACGAGCGACAGAAAGAGACCGAGGAGGAGGAGGAAGAGGAAGGACGGGCCTCCGTCTTATCATAACTAATCTGCAGCCGGGGTGAAATGATACTCTATTCAAAGCAGTGTGGAGGGGCCGCCTGCACATTTGCATAAAAGTCGTTGGGAGAGTTTCAAAGGTGTGTCCACCACAAACCATAACAGGAGGAAATCCCATAAATCAATCACAAAAGGTTTACCCAGCACTGCACAGTTTACACAGAGGGAATAAAAACACTTTTAGAGTTTTAATAGAAACGCCGATTGAGCGTAACTAAATGCAAAAACCTGACTCCACTTATTCCACCACTGCCTTCCCACTCCCAAATAGGAAAAAAAAAAGAAAATCCATCTGCGTGTCTGGAGGAAGGCGAGTTTCATCCAAGACCAAATTACAGATGGCAATGAAGCCTCTGTCTTCACCATAATGTGAATGACATGTTTTCCTTTACGGAGCATGTTGCATCACACAGCTGGATGCAGGGTTATAAAATGACGGGCAGTCTCCATCATTTTGTGCCAAGCCCATTTAAATTCTGTGCTGCGTGCGGGCAAAAGTTATGTAACTTTTACTGTTTACTGACTTTGGGCTGCCTGTTGCCATAAAAAGCTCTGATAGTTATGTTTAATGTCTCCCAGTCTGACCAGTTGTATCGTATGAAGGAGGCTAACATTTGCCCCCAAATCCCCATGCTGCCCCACACTGAGGTGCTAAAGTGGGCTCTCCCTGCGTGGATTTCCTCTGGGTACTCCCACAGTCCCCAAATGGCGTGTTTCCACACTTGAGATGCTTGAGGCCTCTACTGCAGCCACCTTTAGCCGCTGCTTGTTTGTCGGCCTCTCTGCCTTCAGTTTTGCATTTAATAATGGAAAAGCTGATCCATTGGGTCGGGATCAGGTGGCTGATTTGGCAATTGAAGAATATCCCATTTCTTTGCCTTTAGAAACTCTTGGGTTGCTTTTGCAGTTTGCTTGGGGTCATTATCTGTTCACACTGTGAAGCAGTTTTGCAGCATTTGGCTGAATGTGAGCAGAGGGTCCAGCCCTGCACACTTCCCAATTCACCTTGCTGCTTCTATCAGCACTCATGTCGCCAATAAACACTAGTGACCCGCTTCCACTGGCAGCCATATGTGCCCATGCCATAACACAGCCTCCACCATGTTTGATAGACCATGCTGTGACTCAGATCATGAGCTGTTTCTCTCCTGCATCCTTTTTTTATCTTGCTTTCATCTGTCCAAAACTGTGCAGGCTCTTTTAGCTAAGTCTAATCTGACCTTGTTGCTCTTGAGTGTAACCAGTGGTTTTCACCTTATTGTAAACCCTCTGTATTTACACCCATGAAGGCGTCTCTATCGTAGGCCTTGACAGTGATACGCCTACTCTACCTCCGT
The DNA here is from genome assembly GCA_015106715.1 of Bujurquina vittata. Classification (NCBI taxonomy): domain Eukaryota; kingdom Metazoa; phylum Chordata; class Actinopteri; order Cichliformes; family Cichlidae; genus Bujurquina; species Bujurquina vittata. The sequence goes on from VUQK01025681.1 coordinate 64,492, forward strand.
GAGGGTGTTCTTGACTTGTTTAGATGTTGTGAAGTTGTTTTCCTCCCCCATGTTAATAACTCTGTCATCATCTGCTTTAGCTGTCGTCTGTGGCCTTTCAGGTGTTGCTGAGCTGGTCAGTGCATTCATTTGTTTTTAGCAATGAACCAGATTGTTGATTTGGCCACTTCTAAAGTAAAAGAATGATGGTCTCCTTCACTTCCCATCTTTCATTTCCACCCACAGTTTGATCTTCCCGCCAAATGGAGAGCAGCTCGTGATGTTAATTTCTAACCTCGCTGCATGATCCAATTTTGGTACTGGACATAAACCTGGAGGTCTGGAATCATCAATGAAGTCTTTGGTGAGAATAAGGACATGGGAAAGTTTGGCTTTCCTAATACTCCAGTTTAAAACAACAAAACACTGGAGTTCAAGAGGTTCACCGCTTTAAAAGCTTTTTGGTGTTTTCAATTTTTTTTGGCCGCAAAGTCCAACAATAAACAAGCAGAAGGTCCAGCTTTCTCCTAAAATAAAAACCCAAACTTGACTTTTGCTTTTTGTGAAAAATGCTATCCAGGAATTCCAGTGGTGCGTCCCAGGGGGGGCCTTAGAGGTTTTTTTTTCTTTTTTTCTGATTTGACTTGATGAAGCAGAGAAAACACACAAGTCTCTCACGTCCCTCATGTTTACAGCCCCAGCCTGGTATCGTGTAAACCCCTCTCCCCTCCGCTCCCTCTGCTTTATGAGATAGAATTTCAATCGTCTCTGCTTTTCCGAACTCGTAAACGGTGTAATGAGTTTCATTTGCTCCGGCTACGTGGGGCTCAAACCACCACGGTGACCGCAGCAGCGTTCATAAAGATCACAGGGAATCCTCTCTCTCTCTCTCTCTCTCTCACACACACACACACACACACACACACACACACACACACACACACACACACGGCGTTGACTTCTGCTCAGCACATGCCAGCTCTGCCTGGTGACTCCTACATTTGGTGTGAATTTCCAGGCCATTAATTTAGGGAACATCACTTCTAAAGGAAACTGCCCCGACATTTGTGGTTCCTCTTTCAAACGCTCTCCATTAAAGCCTCTATTAACCAGGCTGCACTGCATAAATCACAGCTTAAAACGCCGCAGCGACACATGACAACAACATGCGCTCCCGTCTTTTATTTCTGCAAACGTCTGCGGTGAAACACGCCGGCAGAACTGAGGGGGGAAAAAAACCCTTCTTTTCAGTCTTCAAATATTCAACACAGTTATTAGTACTTCTTTAAAAATACATGCATGAAAATCAAAGGTGCAAATGAGGGAATTAACCACGTGTGTGGATTTGAAGGCCTCATAGGTCACCATGATTACAGCAGTCTGACAAAAATTTTTTTATTTATTACAGCTTTTCTGCAGCTTATGACCACATCCTGCAGCAGAAAAAAACACCACAAGATGCAGTTTAACAAGCAGGTCAGTGGGCTGTGGGCAAAGATTTCCTTATAAAAATGTAATATCTGTGATCAAGAATCAGCTTTTCAAAGGTTAGTTTATTGAACTCCATGGAGATATTGAGTCGGCCAGAACAAATTGGTGAACTTTGAGATTTGCCAACTTCCTGAAGTTCTGCGTACAGATTTAATTCAGTTAAAGTTAATACAGATTTAATACAGTTTTTTTTTTTTTTTGGTTTAGCACCACAGTTGAGTATACTGGGAAGGCACAATTTTAATTGACGTTTAATACCGATGTAAATAAACTCCCTGAGGTCTAATTTCCTAACAGCGTTTCCGAAGCCTAAGGCTGTTTTTTCCCCATCGTCAAACTTGTGTCTCAGCTCAGGATTTTGGTCAGCGTTCGGTTTGACGTGCTGTGGTTAAACTGTGCAGTGTAACTCTGCCACATCACTAACAACACGTCACACATGGAAACGCTCAAGCTTATTTTTTAGAAGCGTTTTGGCATCTTAAAGGACTTGATGCGCTATACATTTACAGCCTTTTTGCAGTATGGGTGTCCATTATAACTACGGCCGATATTAAAAGCAGGAACAATTGACATCCATCCATCCATCTATCCTCTTCTGCTTATCCAATCCAGGGTCGTGGGGGTGCTGGAGCCTATCCCAGCTACCATAGGAGGCCGGATACACCCTGGACAGGTTGCCAGCCCATCACACGGCCAAAAGACAACATTCACACTCACATTCAAACCTATGGGCACCCACAGTGTGCAGCCACTGTTCCCGCACAAGTTTGCAATATTGTTGCAAAGTTAAGAGCACCCATCACTGTCAGCACCCACATTCTAAACTGACCTGAGCAGGTCAATTTAAAAAATAAATAAATCCATTTTAGTTTTGGAAAAACGTGTTTCATTTGTTTTTGTTTGGTTTTTTTTGCTTGTTCTATGATGCATGTCCTTATTATGTTACATTTTCAGTCTTTGGAGTGTGGGGGGAAGCTGGAGTACCCGGAAGAAACCCATGCAGAGATGGGAGAACATGCAAACTCCACACAGAAAAACCCCAGCCAGATGGTAGATTTGAACCAAGGACTTTCTTCCTGTGAGGCAACAGTGCTAACCGCTGTGCTGACACCATGTTAATGATTAAAAAGGCCGTTCATGCTCGAAAACTCTCTAATGTAACTGAATTAGGACAATTCTGCAAAGATGACAATTCAGCTACAAGCATTCACAGTAGCATTTCCTCCAGGAAATGCTTTTTTCTAGTTCATTCTGTTTTGAAATGCATCAAAGATGATCGACTCACAAGTGAGCGGCAGAAACACATCAAAGTTTACACTCGCGTTACCGTCTTCTGCTATAAATCACTGTGGGCGCAGTTATTGTGTTTAACTGTTGTGACAGGACAAACCCCACTGTGACTTTTGAAACCTGGTACAGCCACATTGATGATGCATCACAACACATTTTACACTACAAAGCACATGTGGACCAACACCTCCCAAACAACATCTGCAAGTGGCTCAAGTATCAGGCGGCCATCTCCAGAGCTGAAAAATGAAGCCAATGTCACCAAATACTGCAGTTCTTCTAGTTGGCCGGTTGAGGCTGGCTCCAAAAGTGAGCCACTCTCCATGTTTAAATGATCTACTTTCCAGCATAAACAAAGATATTTAGAGCAACACATGTTTGAGAGAAGAACTCTTATCACATCAAGATGTGAACGCAACCCAGCTAAGATGGGCAGATAAAGTGTTTTGACATACTTTTTTTGGTAGTTAAGTGGGACAAAAGTTGCAAACTTCAAACATAGTAACTGGAAATCGGGTTGGGTTAGATTTAAAATGTCTTAAATCAACTGCGTCCTTCCTGTTTGGGTTACCAACTGGTCTCTAGGCCTGTGTGGCTGAGACCTCGCTAGGGCCAGCTGCTAACCAAACAGGCCAAATGTCCACTACTGACTTCAGAAAATTTAAATGGTGACGGCCATGAAGCTAAAATTCAGCCAGAAAACAGCTGATGACCACAGCGATTCTTATTGTGTGGCATTCTGACACATTTTTCAAACTAAAATCATGCAGAGGAGGACTGTGTGTTGCTTGAGATTCTTTGATACGGCTGCCAGTACGAAACCACTTTCACAAAAGAAGACAATTCTTTCAAATGTTTAATATGAAAAAGACAGCAAAAATAAAAACAGTTTAAAAACAGGTGACGCTTGAATTTAAATCGACATTTGATCAAAGCAAAGACAACCACAAATGTGACCAGACATTCACTCCAAACCTTTGCAACTTTGGTACGAGCACATCTACAATGATCCTTTGATATCGTTCCTTCTTCAGTCCTACTGCAGAAGCCAATTTCTGAGCAGACCAAACCAGTTTAGTGTTGCTGTGTCTATCTAAATTCTCCTTAAGGGTCATGTAATCTTTGTTGTTGCCCGTCCAAAGACAAACCCCTTTTTAACTTTCCCTGCATATTTTCCATGTAAAATTCCAAACGTCGTCCAGATGTCTGACTTTGCCCAGGGCTCGAAACAATGTGGCTACAATGTGCAACCGGCTATTTTCCAATTTATTTTTTTTTCCCTTCAGACATCTCAAATACTTTTCAGGCCTCTCAGAACAAGAACGAGGTTTAACGGTGCGTTTGGGAATCATGACCGCTTGTCTGTTTTGGTGCTTATCGGTCCTCGAAGGGAAGAAATCACAGCAGGAGCGGAGTGACCGTGAAACCGGACTCCTGAAAAATCTGCTTTTTCCATTTGGTGTAATACATCTGACCGATGCCCCCCCCCCCCCCCCCTACCAACAACCACTCTCTACCCCCCTTACACAACA
>VUQK01025681.1:68803-81562 GCA_015106715.1 Bujurquina vittata
CCTCCCGCTCCCCCCCCCCCCCCCCGATACCAAATGCTCAGCTGTAACCCAGCTTTACATAACTGTGCTGAACATGCAATAAACTATCATTCACACAAACGCACATGAACCGTTTCCAAAAAACAAAGAATTAAAAACAGCGAACACTGGTACACCAACCACATCCCCCTCCCCGCCTCCCAAATCCCCTTCCCCAACCCTTATTAAACTGTTTTCCCCTGGAAACACTCAGCTAATGTTTTCCAAAACTCTCTCGGCTCCTCTTTTCCCTTCCCTTGTTCGCTCCGTGCCTCGGGGCCGAAGGGGTCTGCTCCATATTGTCTTCATTAAAGCCGCCGAGTGTCGACCTGGTTTGGAAACATGGTGTGTGTGTGTGTGTATGTGTGGAGATGGAGGCTGAGGCTCCTTAGTCCTAAACCACATTCTTTAAATTCCCTGTAAGAAGAAAAAGAAAGAAAAAAAATGAGAGGGGTAGACGACTATAAAGAGAAAAAAGCGAGGTCAATTTAATCAAATTAAGTGAGGCTAAATAGACGTATTAGGCACCAAAGATGGAAGCAGTCTACAGGAGAGACACACAAACACACACTTGTGCCAATAAAAATGCAAAATAACATCTGGCTGAGGTAAGCCCCGTCACTCCCGCGGAAAAGAAGAATGCAAAAAAAAAAAAAAAGTGTGTGTGTGTGTGTGGGGTGATATGGAAATGACAACATTAAGCAACCCTGCGAGCTCATTTGCATGAGGACACAGATTGGTTTCACACGCAGACAAAGCAAATGTTTTGACACAATGGCTGCATTATGAAGTCTAGTCAATGGTTTACTTCGCAAATAATGCCGTCTTGTTTGTCTTTTGTCACGTTAAACGGCCTGACTGAGGCAGCGCGCATACATGCGCTCTGCGGATGAGTAATGGGCACTGACGCACTGACGGAGGATGTCCTGTTTGTTGACCTATTGTGAAGCTGTCACTGCAGGCCTGTCATGTGCTCCCTGTGGTGACAACAACAGTTTGATCCAAGACAGTGGCGGAAAAAAAAAGCAACTGTTTGCAACAGTTGGCTTTGGCGTGGACCCCCCCCCCCTTAATCACCCTCTCTGAATGCTGTGACTCCACTGGTGGTTTAAATAAACACTACAATGCCTACAGATTACAACGTACCTGTTTGTGATGTGTTTACACCAACAGAGACTCAGTTTCCTGATTCATTTCGATGAGGTCACCAATTTGAGAACGAAAACACAAACAGGAATGGGGTGGGGGTGTTCACCTGGCCAAAAAATTTTACCAAATTTTCCTTTTACAGCATTAAATTAAAGGCGACGGTTATACTGTTCATCATATGCTCATATTACACATAATATTGACTAAACATTGATTAAACATTGATGCCCTCGCTCGTCTGTACCAGAAACACTAGTTGGTTAGCTGTTGGTTCTAAGTTGTTACGACGCCACCTACCACTAACCAGGGCTTGCTCCTTTACAGCTGAGATGGACAAGACCTACAAAAATCTGCACTCCTGTGGTACCTTATGTATAAAATGAGTGGCTGTAAGTACAGCAGCGTCATTAGAGTAATATAACACATCACCACTCGGCATCTGAACCCTACACCCTACACCGTAACCTGAGGCACACTTTGAAAAATGGGAAGCATTGTGATTACTGGGTATTGTTCAGAGGGGATTTAAGGTTATGTACGTAGGCCCTGCAAAGACTTAATCTTACAGTATAGGGGTCGACTGCTCAACCCAGTGAGCTAAAGCAACACCTGTATGGCCAATATTTAACCTACTTCATTAGATAGTGCTATATTTTTAATGTTTTCTTGGTATTTTCTGCTTTTTATAGTAGTCACGATTAGAGACAAGCACAGGAACAACCCTAATTATCTCTGAAAGTCAAAAGCTCAGACTGCTCTAAATGGTCTGTTTCAGTTTCTTCACTTTTTTCTACTCTTGGGTTTCTATTGTGGTTTCTTGTGTGTGCATAGTGCTCAAGAGTTCCCCAATCAGTTGCAAAAAAGGTGCTGCACCAAAACCTAGTGATTGCTAGCAGATTTCCACGGTTGCTATTAGTATTTAACGTTTTTCTGCAAATACTCGCTAACTGCTTGCTGAGTGGTTGCAAAATTTGATAAAATGCAATGCAATGCAAAAAAATGAAGAAGGTTCACCTTCAAAGTAAAAGTTAAACACTTTGAAACATGTTGGCTGCAGCACTGAATGACAGCTTTTACTTTGAAGGGAAACCTTTATTTCCAATTTGAGTTGCACTTCTTACAGTTTCACTACAGCTTGTAAAGACGCTGGACAGTCTTTGTAGACAAGTTTGTCACTTCCATTCAGAGTACAACTGCAGCAATTTGCTAGCAATCAAAGCCTCGCATCCCTACTCCTCAACTGGTTTTTCCGTCACGACTGGTGGTTGCCGGATGGTTGCAGACCAGTCTCAAAGCCTGTGTGACTGGGGCCTTGTTCACTTGATCCTACATTATCACCATGATTGTCACATCCAAAATGGCAAACAAGTTAATGCCATGTGGTTAGTGGTCATGTGTCTGCAAAACATCAGTGTCATTTGTGCATTTCAATTAATCTGTGAATAAACTGGCTAAAATGGCACCCTCGCTAATGAACAGTTTTTCTTCTTACAGTCAGTATCTTAACATGGAAAAAGTCCCAGATCAGACCCCCGTGTTCCAATTGTTTAAACGTCACTTTGTTTTAAACAGCAACAGAATAAATTAGGAAGAAGCTGAAAAGAAAGATGCCTGTTTACGGATAAACTGATTATTTAGTAGGCCCCATCCCTCCATGTTTCAGATCCTGTAAATTTTGCTGCAGCTGAGGAGCAGCCGTCCACCTTTCTCTCTCTAGCAGTGATAGAGTACCTGCAGCAGGGCTGAGTAAGTATCTATTTTAAAACTTTAGTTACTAATTATTTGGTGGATTTAGATCATTAATATAAACACAAACGCACTAATAATTATGCTACAATATTACGGATAAAGCTAGTAGTATATAAATAGATTAAAAAAGCTTTTGTTTTAGGCCAGAAAAATCGGATCCTCTTGCCAGGGGCCCAGAAGAAATGAGTATTATGATTCAATACAGTTTTAGCTGTTCAGCTGATGCCTGTCCACTCAAGGCTGTTAATTACAGTTGCTACATAATACATTTTTGTATGTGAATGAGGCTCTCTGCTGGTCAGCTGCTCAGCCTAAGTTCTTCCTCTAGAAATCTAGAAATGGAAAATAAGCTGCTTGCTCCAGCTCTGCATCGTGGACCACACATTATGGAGGCTGGACAGCTCTACTCTCATGGGAGCACCTTAGCCACCTCCTCTGCCCCTGCCTTGGCGGCGATGATATTGATTATTGGCGATCGTGGCGAGACGACAGGGCGGTCAAAGTATGGAGTGGATTGCCTTTCTCCACCTGATGAAGTCAGCTCAGCCAGCTAATTTTAGGCTGCAGCTGGTCGTGTTTGATGCCTGCACACACAAAAGAGGGTCTGTCGCCTGTTTTTATTTTAAGGACATTCTGCTATAGCCTATTTACTGAAAATTACAGGTACAAACGCAGGTGGGCTACACGCGAGTGGTGCTGGCTCTACTTTTTTTTAAAAAGACCCAGACTGAGTAGTTGCTGACTATTTTCTGGGGGAATTGGCAGACACAATGCAGTTTTTTTCTTTCCCTCCTGCTGTGACAAGGGAAAACTCAAAAATCATGATGTGTGCTAAAAACAGGAAAAGTCTATCCCAAAGAGGAACAGCAGGCACAAGCAGACTCTCAACAACAGGACATCTGTGGTTAGAAATATTGATTAGATTCTAGCTGTAATTAATGCGCCCTCTCCTTTATTCAGGCTCTGCTGTTTGGCTGGTTTAGGCTCAACAAATAACTCATCCCTGTGCCTGCCACTGCTTTGCAGATGTATTTACTATGTAGCATCTCTGGGAGCTTCTGTACCGCGCATGTTTGTGTGTATTTTACAAGTGTTTATACACAATCTCTCTTTCTCTAAACAGGTTCTTTGTCGTCGGTGTGTGGCGTTTTATTTTGCGTCAACAGAGGGGAGAATTAACAACCGAGGGCATCGTCGTCATCAAAATGTAAAGATGCAGAGATATTTTCCCTGCTGAAACGCGCAGATAAGACACCGTTACACAGAAAGGCTGGCAGTTTACACGCAAACAAGCAGCCTCTAGGGAAATCACGCTACCAGCCTCGTAAACACGGAGCCGTGAATGCACAGTCTGACAGCTGCCACTGCAGCCTCGGACAGTCACCTCATAAATTTGTTTTTTAAATTTTTAATTTTAATTAATGAAGCCTCAGTGTGCACTATGAGAGGGAAACCACAGGAAGAGCTAAGTAACACCTGAACGCTTTTAATTCTCATTTCTTCTGCTACACATATACACACACTAAGTGACTGGGTTACAACAGTAATAACAAAAGCTGAGCTGTTTCACGTGTCTGTGCCAGAAACATGTTTTCACTTTTATTATTTTTTTTTTTATAGTTCTTGCAAGTAAACTGGATAAGTTTTAATTACATGGCATTGAGATATTTCACTTTCACGAGCATGTGGGTCATAAAAAAAGACACCAATGTGGCAGTGCCTAAAACCTAAATTCTATTTACTGGCCATAAGAGGAGGACGAGGTGGAAGGGGAAAGGGAGGTCTGGGCATCTTTGCTGAGACTGCTACCCCCATGACTGGACAAGTGGCAGAAAATGGAGCGACAGCTGTCAGATAGTTCTCAATGAACAGATCTGAATGGGGCTACATGGGTAAAAATCAGCATTTAGGCCTGCTTCTGGACAGAAAAGGTCAAGTAGAATTCTAGTTTTGTCTGAAGTACCATTCAAAAGGTTTAGAGACAGGTCTGCAGCCATACGGCAACCTCACGAGAGAAAAATGAGTATTCCCTGACTGGTTGTTGGAGGTTAATGGAAGTCGCTGAGAAAATGACTGGTGAAGTCATTCAGGACTACAGACTGCTCAGTGGTCCCCAACATATATTCCCCAGCAGGGTTGGCTAACACCTCCTTGTGATTGCCTTGGTGGCTAGCATATTGCGTGGAAGTGACGGGCTTGTCTACAGACACTGTCCAGGTGCTCTCTACGGAAATGGAGACCGCCTTCAAACTAAAAGTCAGACCTTTTGAACCATGTCAGCTGCAGCACCGAGCAAGTCTTCTCCACTTCCAGTTTGTGCCACACTTTTTCAAGCTGTAATACTGCTCAGCTGGTAGTTAGTGAGTAACTGAAGGCAAACATGAAAAACTATAGGCAATTTACTAGCAACCAAAGCAATCACATGGATTTTGGTGCAGCACCTTCTTTGTAGAGCTGCAACTAACAATTATTTTAGCAACTATTGAAACGATTAGTCGACTAATCGGATTAAGAATCACATAATTATGAAATGGCACTCATTTAGCTATCAGCTTTTACATTTAGCATAAGGTTATTTAAAATGTGGTAATAAACACACAGAGGATGGATACTTCAGTTAAAAATTTTAATCAGGTTGGCTGCTGATATAACTTTAATGGTCCATTTTTCCAACTATAACAAAAATAGTACTTTTTTGTCCCATTAAAACAAAGTTGGCACAGTTTCCCCAGTAGCCGCCATGATTAAACATGCCACAGAATGCGCATGTGCGAAGCTCCCCACAGATAGATGGACAGGAAGACGTCTCACTCTGTTTAAAAAAAAAAGAAGCAGATCCAAGGTTAGGGACAATTTCACACTCACTCCGTTTTTCACACAGTGTGAGTGTGAAATTGTCCCAAACCGTCTAACATGCCGTGTTCTTTCACCAGTAGTTGCCTTGACGAAACATGCCGCTGAATGCTACTGTGCATGTGTGAAGCTTGCCAGAGATAGACGGACGGGAAGCTGTTTCTCTCTGTTAAAAAAAATCACCAGTAATAAAAAACAACTATTATCGACAATTAAATTCGTCATCAACTACTTTTTTTTCGATTAGTGTTGACAATGTTGACTGGCCTACTTCTTTGCGACCGATTTCACCCAACGAGAGCACGAAATCTCCAGAAACCACTGCCAAGCAGTCGATGAATACACATTTCACGCTATAGTTGACATTCAAGTCCAATATGGCAGAGAACTCTTGAGCAATGTGCGCATGAGGCCATGTTAGAACCCTAAATAAATGACGGATGTAGCCACAGTTGCATTGGTTAGTTTAGTCCTGAGCTTTTTTGTTGTTGTCATTTTGGTGATTTAGAACCGAATGTGATAAGCGAGGGGTGGATCTGACTGTGAAACCGCACACTGATGATTTCAAATGACTTTGTGAATACAAATCATCAGCCAATGAGTATACCCTGCCTAATCCTCTTTTCTGAATGTTAGAATGATCATAATTTACAAAAGCGACTTCATGTTTTATTCAGCATGAGCCGATAAGAGGGACTGTACCCATAAATTCATCAGGAAAGCATTTACAGGAGCCATAGATCTCTATACTGAACTGGAAGTCTTTCTGCAACAACAGGTACCAGCTCCTGGCAGCCATAAAAAAGAACGAATAATTGTGAGTTATACACTGGAGAGAATGATTCTCAGTTAATATGCTAATATCACCTCATTTGAAGTTCACTTAGTATGCTACATGTAACCCGTGTGGGAAAACGACAGTTATTGTGTGCCTTAAGAACTGAACTCTGTGTGACCTCAGGGAAGCTCTGCCTCTATGATGTATGCCTTATGTGCTGGCCTCAGCCCAGCGGTCTGACCTTGAAGGGAGGTTGTCATACAGTCAGCGGGCAGTGTTGTGTGGTAGGCATGCTGAACGCACTGGAAAGGCTGAGTTGTGCCTGATGTGTTTGCCATGTGAGAGGCGTTTCACGGTGTTACAAGCACGTTAATATTTACTAGTGTGGACTTTTCGCTGTTACGTGCCTCATGTCTGTGGCATTCCTTGTATTTATCCTTTACTTTTATATTTTAAACTTATTTTGAAAATTTTATTCACCCTACTCCATTAGTTTTGCATAGCTCACTTAGATTTATGTTTACATCACTGACTTGTATTTTCCTTTTTTACATTATGGGTAAGAAAGAAGGACAGGAGGAGTCAGTGGCTCCTTGCTCTACATAAGTGAAGGCAGGTTCTCTCCGTCTCGGTCTTTGTTCACTTCTGGTGCCTGTGCTTAATGGCTTATTAATGATCACTGTTCTTGTCCGGCACAGGATTGCAAAAGTGACGTCACGTCAGCTGTCACAAGCAGCCGCTTTGGTGTCGTTTCTGCCGGTTGTGCAACCTTTCGATTTTTGTAACCCCGTGGGGCTGCTGCTGCCTGGTTGAATACACACGTGTACGACCGTGCTGGTTTTACTGCCATTTTATTGATACATCAGTACAGAAGCTTAAAGGGTCACAGATTATGCAGAGGGAGATGCTGCAACAGCTTGAAAAGATTAGGCTTTCTGGGAAAAAAAACTTTGTGATCTCTTTTCTTCAAGTTTTTGATAGTTCGACAATGAGTATTCGTGCCCTCAGCGCTGGTATACATGCTATGGAGCTGTGACGACCTGTTTGCGAAGGGACCAATGCAGCGAGCGTAAATGCGCCATAAGGCTCGACACCCTGGGGGTTGCTTCACTGTTGCTTTTGCTTATTTGACTCCTGCTCCTTTTGTTGAAACTCAACAAACTTCATCACACAGAATTCTGATTAATTCTTATTAAGATCTTATTTGAGTGTTTTCCTTTTTTTTTTACTTTTAAAAGGATCTAAAAAGCTGAATCCCCAAGTAACAAGAGAAAGTTAATCATTTTGGAGTCACAGTTTTGAGTCCCAGAAGCTACATCCATCTTTTACACCATCTATGTGCCCAAGCTACGCCTCTTACTGATTGTTTAGTTTTCCTTTTAGGATGATGGAGATGGCGCCAAAGTGGTTAGCACTGTCACCTCGTAACAAGAAGATTCTGGGTTTGAACACACCGGCCAGCTTGGGCCTTTCTTTGTGGAGTTGCATATCCTGTGCCGGCTATTCCAGCTTCCTCTCACAGTCCAAAGACTTGCATGTTAAGTTATCTGGTGATTCTTAATCGGCCTTAGGCATGAATGGTTGTCTAAAGCAGACTGGGAACCTGTTTTAGGGTGTACCTCAATTCGTGTCCCTATGATAGCTGGGATAGTATTTGCATCCTATCTTGGAGAACCTTTCATAGCACGAAGGCGAAATTTCCCAGAGGCGAGGTACTCGCTTATACTATCACAGAATGAGCCATATACACAACTTGCATCTCTTCCTATTTGAACAAAATGGGAATATCTGCCAAGACGCTGTGCTGTGCAAACCGTGCCTACATACAGTGATGGTTAAACATATGGACTCGGAATCTGACACATGGTGGATGAAAATGGAGCGACAAAGGATTTTGGAGATCACCACTTTAAGATTCAAATCCGTTCGTGCGAGCGGACAGAGCAGATGTGGGCACACAAACATGCATACACTCTCTCTCTGCCCAGTTTCTCGTGGAAACCAATGTTTATAAGCAGTACTTCGCTTCCAAACCAGAGAAACACTTATCCAGCCCGATGATGTCATGTGGATATGTTTGGCTCGAGGTGTGTGTGTGTGTGTGTGTGTGTGTGTGCGTCAGTTGCAGGCTATCGTTATTTAGCGCTCGTGTGTGTGCATAAGTTAGCAGACACATCGGGTTTTCTATTTGAGAATCTGACAACCTCCAGTGTTTAAAATTATAATACACTGACTTCCCATTGGGATTACAGTGCTGTGTGGCAACAATAAATATGAGAGAGAGCAGAAGCGACAGAGAGGAGGAAAACCCCCCCCAAAGCAAAACAAACTAACAAAAAAACGGGACATAAAACAGATGTGACAATTTGAAACCAGGAGTGACACATCAGTGGAAGGAGGAGGTAAAAAAAAACCTCTGGATTCGCATTTTAAAGGGTGAAAATGAAAAAGAAGTAGCTTGACTGTGCAGAAATACTTTTTTCCCCAGCACATTTAAGAAGCATAAGTTTTAAAAACCAAACCAAGTAGAAATTCAGTACAAGTACATCCTTAAAAGACTTTAGCACTTTTGTTCCTCAGTGCAAAGATAACAGTGAACAAGGGATCTGATGAAAGACAGAAGAGGCAGATGGGATGCAGCAGCCAAACATACACTTCACCCGCTTCTCTCCATCTTTGGCTTGTCTGGATTAATTTCTTCGCCCCTTTATTCCCTCCATCCATCCATCCGCTCACTGGTTCCCTCTGTTGGCTCTAATAAAAGCCTTATGACTGGAAAATAGCGATACTTCCAACCCCTCCAGTTGTGATGATTTAATGCGAGCCAACAGACCAACTGAATTTCAGCAAATAGACTCCTGATCCCCCCTCGTGATTTGATGTGACCTGAAGTTTTTCAGAGCCGAGGACTTAATGCTGTTTGGATAAAAACGATTCCACATCCAAAAGGCTTTTTGTCATTTGCTACAGTCAGATGAAATGTTTAAATGCATGAAGGTTTCGATGCTAGCTGATACCATGTCCACTCTACTGAGGATAAAATTTGAGAACACAAAATTTTCCCTCTGCTCTGGATTTCCATTCACACTGATCCACAGATTTCCATCAGCAAACTTCCTCTCCAGCGAGTAGATTTGAGTTTGGATTTAAATGGGCAGATAATTAACCAGAGCACCAACAGGTACAAACCAAGTGGGGCTGAAAAACGAAGCCAAAGCGGTATCAAAAACTCTAGCACCACCTTGACCCCTAAAGCAAGTCAATCTCCAAAGATTGTCATGCTAAAATGCCCAACTTTACAGCACGGATGTTTAAGGGTATTTTCACAACTACATTTTGTTTATGCTGGTCTGAATCAAATGATGATTTTGTAAACTTGTAGCTTGCATCTTTACTTCTAAGTAAAGATGCGCAGAGGTTCAACAAGATGCTGTTTTTATACTCTTATTACTGATCTGTAAACAATTAACCTAATAAGTTGCAACCACTTTTTTCCAGCCTTTTGCTGCTCTTGTCACAACCTCTCTGTGACCTGTTGCTGCCATGAAATTCAAAATAAGCTGATGCTGTGTTTCCATTAGTACCTACTCAGTTGACACGACTCACCACGGTCTTTTTTTGGTTTCCATTGCAACTGAGTACTATCTCAATGTAGGTGGAGTCGATATAGCAGTAGTATCTTGACGTAATTTGTATGTGACTCAAAACACAACACAACAATGGATGAGCTAGAGGCAAGCTAACAGCAGCTAAAGCCAGTTTAAAGTCAATGTTTTATGAATAGAGATTATCATTGTTAAGTATTAAAATTTGTACGCTGTGTGTGCGTTTCAGGTGGCTCTCTTGTTGCAAAACTACCGCTGCAAACCGTCGGTCTGGACATTCAACCGAGCCTCCCAGTGGTTTTACGCTGTCGGGTTTTTAAAATGGCGCGGTTGATTCTGGCGAAGGATTCGCTCTCATGACTCAGCTAGTGACGACACTCCCTGGCCAGTCAGTGGCATGCTGTTCTTGGACGTCACATTTTCGGATTGCCTCGGATCGCTTGGAAGCCCGGCTCAGTAGGCACTAATGTAAATGAAGCATTAGAGACAATTCAGTGACTCAAATTTGTAAAGGGGAAACACAACAGACAGATAGAGGCCTAGTCAATATCCATCTGTCAGTCAAAGCAGCCAAGCCCCTAAAAATTGTAACTCGAAGCCTTATTAGAATTTAACTGGGTGAGTTACATAAAAACTCACCTACCTGTACAGTTTTTTATGAAGGGTTAATCAACTAGAGTTTTTGAAGCAGGATGTAAGCATCTCATACAGCCTTTCTCACATACAAGGTCATAAATAATCAGCCCCATCTTATGTTAAAAACCTCATACAACTGAATTACCCCAATAGAGTTCTGTGCTCTCAGATTGTTGGCTTTTTTGTGGTTCCTAGGGTATAATGGGAGGCAGAGCCTTCAGCTTTTAGGCCCCTCTTCTGTGGAACCTGAGCCTGGTTCTGCCAGAGGTTTCTTCCTGTTAAAACAACGCTTTTCTTTCCCACTGTTGCCAAGTGCTTGCTCATAGGGGGTTGTTTGATTTTTGGGATTTTCTCTGTATTATTGTAGGGTCTTTACCTTACAACAAAAAGCACCTTGAGGCAAACTGAATTGAAAGTTAATTTCTGCTTTACAGCTAGGCTTTTTAACATTGGAGTCTATGGGGAATGGCTCCTTTTTGATGCATGCTTCAAATGGCCACTACAGGAATAGCAGTTTTTTACCACTTCAATGACTGTTTCATTTTCAGTCCAGGTTGCCCCCTGACCAAATCAGTAAAATAATGTATTTGGATAGAGATTTAAATGACTGGAAGCTAATGAAAGAAAAAAAAAAGACATCTTTCCTTCTTCTCTCTTCTACTCCTATGGTAGCCTTGAGCAAACCCTGGTAATGCTGAAGGACAGTGTAGCTAAAAATAACTGTGATAAATGGACCTTACGATGTTTTTCAAAGGACAAAAAGTCAGCTTTGACGTTTGTGGTCTGGCTAAAACTAAACCTATATCCATCTTTCATTGAAACAGTGACAATTATTAGTCTATTTCATACCTTTCAACATGGATCACCGTGATGTGATGGGATCAGGGTAATTGTATTACTCCCAGAATATTTTGAGGGTCTTTTACTTGGTCAGTAACTCACACATACTCTCACCAAAACAGATCACTGCTGTTTAAAATAAAAGAGTTCACCGACAAAAGGAAGGAAAGAAGGATTTCCTGTTGGTTTATGGTTCACACTTTTACATCCCAGAGACGCAGCAGGATAAAACTCAGATTTCTCTTTCTTTCAAACTTGTGGCTGTACGCAGCGCAACGTTTGACATGCTCGCGGACGCGTTGTTTCCTGACTTCACCTCCTTACAATAATTCTCCTGTCGCTCAACTTTTCGCCGAAATTTCACCCTGCTGGAAGATTTCTCCTGAGAACTGTGGGCTGTCAGCACCGAGACCAAAGGCCCGGCTTAAGGCTTAACCACAAGGCTGCGCGTGTGCTTGTGCACATACACACAGACATGCAAACATAAAGGCACATATAGTGAGGAAGATGTAGAAAAAGCAAAAAAAATACCACATGTATCAAGAGCCAGACTTGAGCAGGGGTCACACATACATTGCAAATTCACACACACATACACACACTGACACAAAAGGATGTTAAAAGCCACAGAGAGGACACAAGAAAGAGAAGAAGACGTACTTTCATCTCACACAGAGACGTATAGAAACAAGAGCAGACACATGAAACCACACATTCAAAGAGCCACACAGAGAGCAAAGGGCCTCAGGTGAGCCAGGGTTCAGTACAACACAAACAAACACACACCTGTTTACACTGCTCACCCACACCTGTGCATCCAACCCAAACACAGACACATGACTTGCACACCTTTGATGGTGCTGATGACCTGGTCCAGGTGTTTGGTGTCATTGCGGTCTGGTCTGCAGCTCGGACTGATCTCCAGCGAGTAGTCTGGTCCGTATTCTGTAAAAAACTAACACACACACACACACAGAGAGAGAGAGAGAGAGAGAGAGGGAGATCACATCTTGGGATTTAGATTTGCTGATTTTGAAATAATCTGTCTTTTTTTCTTATTCACAGTCATGCATTCATCCATCACATTTGCCCAGAGTCACTGCAGCACAGCGCCAAAATACACTTTCTCTT
>VUQK01025687.1:9827-29636 GCA_015106715.1 Bujurquina vittata
ATTACACGGATTTTGTTTTGGGTTTTTTTTTTTTGCCTGGGATGCAAGTGGTTGTGGTGACCAAATTTTCCCCAGAGGTGCAGCACTCTGTGTGAGGGCGCAGATCTCCAGCTCAGTAATTAACAGTACTTAACACATAATAAACCTGCACAACTTCCACTTTTGGTTATAGGATAGTTGTGCAGTTCATCTAGTGGGAGACAACCTATCTTTGTCCAATGTACACTAACTGCAATCACTCTCAGACTGCCAACACGTTACAGTCAGTTGGAGTCAGTCTGCACCAATGAGCAAATTTATCTGCTCCATCATTTATTTCTCCAAGTGAGAATACAATATCATGAATCACACAAACCCAAGATTTGTGGCAGACAATTTATCGTAAACTGTGCTTAATTTAACACAGAAAAGCATGTCTTATTTTGACCTTAATATGTGCGTGATAGTTGCCACTAGGAGTGTTTAATTATTTGGAAAGAGAGAGGGAGATATGATCAGAACAACTGAATTCTGATAACATCAACATAACTTTGGCTCTGTACTCGCTCTCCCCTCAGTGTTTAGAGTCAAGCCCACATATTCGTGCTCTGCAATAACACTGGGATTTTACTGAAACAGAACTGAAATGAACTTAATGCAGTGATGGAAAATCCCAATGCAAGATGCATGCAAGACATCTTGTTTTCCTTTTTACTGTCTGTAGTGGTGAGTCTACTCCTGGCTCTGGTACTACACTAAAGGTCTGATGTACGAGTATTTATGGTATTATTGCAAACAGATTATGTTTAAGTACTAACTTGACCCCATTTAATGAAAAACTGATAAGAGTGACTGTATTCTTGCTGTTTTATCCACATTTTATCACTGCCTTGGAGCCAAAGTCACCAAAGTGACTGCAAGTGGTCTCAGACCTGGACATCCCCTTTGAAGCTACCATTTCAAAAGCAGATCATAACCTCGTGGCGCACAGCAGTCTCCAACCACTGTTTTCCCTAGCGCAGGGATCCTCAAGTCCAGGCCTCGAGGGCCGATGTCCTGCAGGTTTTAGATGTGTCCCTCATCCAACACGCCTGAATCAAATGGCTGAATTACCTCCTCAGTACGCAGTCAAATTCTCCAGAGTCCTGCTAAGGACTTCTATATTTGCCTCAGGTGTGTTGAAGCAGAGACACATCTATAAGATGAAGGACACCGGCCCTCGAGACCTGGACTTGAGGATGCCTGCCCTAGTGTGATGGTAGCCTTAGGCTAAAACTGGTTAAATTGTTTTTGCCTGGATAAGCAACAACAGTGCAAAAAAGCACTGAAGCCTCACTATCTGCATGAGATTTTAGGTGCGTGTGTGTACATATAATATATATATATATATATATATATATATATATATATATATATAAAACTCTGAAGACATGCCTCTCATCTTGTCTATACAGTCCTGCACACCACTGTTTAATCATTGTCTTTTTATTAATGTTTTTTTCATTTATACATACAAATCCAAGCCAGTAGGTTCAAGAGTCAAATGTATCATGATAACACAAACACAACCACAAAAAGATGGGAAAAACAAACAAAATAAATAAATTCAACTAAATAATCCCTACAAAGTAACCCCATTCAGTCCCAGGTCACTGCCATAGGTCTGCACGCTTCATCCTAACCCCTGACAGGAGTGGAGCCAGTATTAATAAAATTTAATTTACCTTAAATATTATTGTATATTTTTAAATGCCTCAAAGGGGCCCCCAATTTTTTTTTAAATTTCCCAGTAGAGTGCTGAAGAGAACATGTTATTTTTTTTCAAACACAACATAAGGTCATATAACCACTGCTTGTGTGTCGGAGGAGGAGCACCCTTCCTTCTGATTAGGATTGCACGCCTCGTTAAGAGAGAACAAAAACAAAAAGCCAATTCTTGTCTTTAAGAGGCCGGTAAGGGCAGCTCCTCCTCTGTCACTAATGCCGAAAAGAGCCAGGAGAGGGCCAAGTGTTACTACACACCACTGTTTACAAGTGGAAAGAGTTTCACTGTCTATGCAAGCACTCACATGATCACTGAATTTCTGTGGAAACACAGTCCACGTAACCTGACTAACCACGGCTAGTCCTACCATTCCTCCATAATCAACCTGCAAAGATCACGTTCTCCTACCCTGAGTGCATCACACTGACCTTTATCGATGGCTACAACAGTGCTCTGTGGAGAGTCAGCAGCTATGCCAAACCAGGCACTGAACACAAATATTTACACTCAACAGTCATAAGGATGTGCCTGCAGGAGTTTGTAGAGTGTTCTATGTATCAAAATAAAGAAAGCTGTGTGAATTACCAAAACAGACCTACCTCAAACACCTGAGATGAAAACAGCAGGACTTAATGGGTAAGTGTGTGCGTGTGTGTGCAGGGCATTGATCCGTGAAGAAAAACTCAGCAGGAGTATTTGCTTTGACAACAAAACCAATCATAGTGGATCAAAAACAGGCCAGACACCTGCCAATAAACAAAAGTGTACCTGTCTGTCTGTCTCTCGCTCTGTGTGTGTGTGTGTGCGTGTGTGTGTGTATGTGTGTGTGTGAGAGAGAGAGCGAGAGAGAGAAAGCAACAGAGAACGTGAAATAAAGGAAATAGAGTCAAAGAGTGAATGAGGAAGAGTACTAAATTAGATCTGACAGGTGTGATTGGCAGCACTCTCCTTGGTGTCGTTCTGCTTCAGATGAAAAATGAAATAACAAAAAAGGAAATGAGTAAAAAATCCACAAAGTGGAGAGGACCTGCTGGTAGACTGCAGTGGATGCCATTCATAACTTTGGCCCTTCAGCGTCAAAACAGGAGAGTTCAGATGTGTGACTTTGTTAAAATATCACCAATCATTTTACTTGAAAGATTTCACTCCTGGTTACCAATCACAGTGTAAAACCACTGCTGGTTAACAAAAACGTGCATTAGGACATCTGAAGAACAGTTTCTAAGTTAAATCACTTTTCTAAATCAGTGACTTTCTAAATGAAAGTAGATTTTTTGAGCATTCACTTTTCAGACCTTCAGAACAGTGTTACACAGTGGAATGACCTTTACACCTTTAGTAGGTGTACCATAAATAATAATTTCAAGAAAAATTTTTTTTTTTTTTTTAAATCCCAAACTTACCAGTGGGAAAATAAGAGAAAAAAAAAGCCAACCATAAGTCAAAATTTTGATTTACTCTCTCAAAAAGGCTGGCACAGTGGTTAGCATGGTGGCTAATACTTTTGCCTCACAGCAAGAAGCTCGTGCGTTTTGAACCAACCATCTGGTGTCTGTACAGGTTTTCTTTGGGTACTCCGGGTTGGCTTCCTCCCGCAATCCAGAGACATGCAGTTAGTACGGTTAGGTTAATTGAATAAAGTTTCCCATCAAACATTTCATAAATTGCAAAGACATCAGTAATCTTTAGACACATATAAATACATACTTTCTAAATTAAGGACAAATAATAAATAAATAGATAAATAAATAGAAAGGTAATAGCAGTTATCATGACTAATAACACTAAGAAGAAATAGGATCAAGTTATTTAGATCTAATAAATGTGCTCATATTTTAGTGTACTGCCACAGCAAAATGAAAGATCCATTCATCCACCCACTTCCTGTTCATGTAAGCAAAACAGTTTTTCTGAGTACACAAACGATGCAGAGCAGCAGGAATTCCTGTTCTTGCACACAGCGGCAAAAGCCAAAATTGATGCCATCACTGTTAGAATTGACTAATTTTTGGTGTTTTGTATGTTAGCAGCGTACCTCCAAATTTTCAAAACCTGGCATACAACATGGCTGGCACAGCTGGGCTAGAAAACATCAGTCTCTACAGATGTTTTTCTGATAGATAAATGCAAAAGCACAAGATGGCACAAAGGGGATGGCTGCAAAAGTTTAGGAGGAAACTATGGAAAAAACACTTTAGTGATGACTTAGTTTCCTGTTTTAATGTCTTATGTTCCTACTCCAGCTGTGAAATGGTGATTTTTTTTTCTTCTTTTTCTGAGTAGCAACATCTGCATTTTAGGAGAGCTGTGAGTCAAGCATGCCTCAAGAGTGGGCATAAATGGTTATGGCACTTTCCCGATGTCACAGTTTGGACAAGCTCTGTGACAGCTGCTCTAAAAGGAGCATCAGGCAAGTAATACACTTGTTACAGACAACCCACACTGTCCTTTGGGTGCATTGTTTTCTCAATTTGTTTTAGACTAATCAGAAACTGTTTCTCGGCCACAGCTTGTCTTTGCCATTTTTCGGTAGTTTATGTTCTCAGTTGTTTTCTTAATTGGGCGATTTGAACAGTAATCTGGAATGAATGTCATGGAACATTGCATGTTCATTTTATTGAGTGACTGTGGTTGCAGTGACAGGAGGTGGTTGTGCGCCTGTGTGAATCAGCCTCTTAATCTGCTTTGCTTTAGCTCCATAATGACGTGAGCTGCACCAGTGCTCCACACAATGATTATGACAGGAGCAACAAAGTGGATAAGTGAAACATCACTGATTCACGCAAGACCTCAAGTGTGATTCAGGTTTGGAAGTGGATGACTTATTATTCAAGATTAATGTGGTTGCTGCTCCATGTGTCGCTGTCCTTGAGCACTCACTCCAGCATCTGTGAGTTTAGTCATAAATAAAAGAAGCCAAACCTGCGCACATAGCAGCAGTTTTTGTGGGCATGTGAGCTTAATCACACCGTTTCTGTTATATATTTGCAGCAAGGACATTAAAATGAAATTTTAAGTATTCAGTAGCTACTTAGAGGCACTTCTAAATGTTTAAGAGCCTCTTGGGTCTAATTCTAAAAGACATACTGTAGATAAATCTTTTCAATTCTTGTCACATACTTTATACTCATTCCTCTGTTCTGATCTTCAAATACAGCAGGCGCTTGTCACAGTGCCGAAAGCAGAGCGTGTGAAGGGTGAGGACCCAAATGCAGGTAGACAGGGATAAACAGAAAACGAGCCTTTATTGTGGTTGTTAACATAACAAAACTCACAAGGTCAGGGAAGCAGAAACTAAGGAAAACCTAAACTGGGAAATATTGGCTTAAACAAACACTGCCACAAACAACAGCTACAACAAGACCGAAAAACGACCAGGGGAAAACTGAGACCATAAATACAGAGGAGGGTGATTAAGGAACTCGAGAGAGCTGGGGCAGAACAGGTGAACAGAATAACATTAATGAGACTAAAGGAAGTAAAGCAAGACACAAAGCATGTGGGACAGGGGACGGCAAACTAAAACAGGAAGTGAGAAAACACGGAAACGCAGACTATACACAACACAGGGAGACACTGAGGAAAACAGACACAAAGTCCTCCACACGACAGGGAGGAACACTAAGGGCAAAACACCAGGAAACTAAACTCTAAAGCTACTGGGAATTTAACTAAATGCACACAAGGAGAACAATATAAACCATCAACAAACCGGTAATCACAAAAACTAACTGGCAGTGCTAAATATAGTCCACTTCCTTTAACTAGTTCTGATTTCCAGTTCTGGTGTGGACAGAATTCAAATGGGAAAACCATCAGGATCCAGTTAGATAACTTCGGATCAACCAATCCCACGTTTCCCAGTTCCAATATGATGACTGGCTTCAGTCATCTGCTGATACTGAATGCTGATCTGATACCAGAACCAAATTAGCAAGCTGTTTTCCTAACTATGAGAAAGAGACCGAGAACCACAGTTCACATGTAAGGCAACATCGGGTTTAACCAAATGTAAGGTTTGAACTGCTATGTTTCCCATAAGAGTCAAAACATTAAAATTGGAACACTCTACATTTAAAACCCATAATGGCCGACCACAAATAACAGGTTGCCAGGCTACGGCAACACAGAGAAACAGACACCCTCAGCCAACTTAGAGTCACCAGTTATGCTAACATGTATGTGTTTGGAGTTTGGAAGGAAGCTGTAGTACCTGGAGAGAACATGCAAAGCCGCCGCACAGAAGGGCCACAGCTAGTCGGTGGGTTCAAACCAGGAGCCCTTTTCCTGTGAGGCGACAATGTTAACCAGTGCACGACTCTGCCATATGGTTTTCAGGAATTGCATGTAAAACTGTTATATGCAATGTGGTGCTGTTGTCTTCACCTAGATTTATTTCGTACAAAACTGATCAGAGGCATGATAAGTTGCAAATGTTAGCCATGAAAATCACAGTCAAGCATGTTGCAAACATCATTTCCAGTAAACGTACAACTGGCTGTGATAATTTGAGACAAATCTGCCCTGCTGAAAATGATGTGTTACACAAGTAAGCAAGACGCGTACATAGTGTGCAGCATGAAAGTTTACTGACAGAAGTATGTGCAAAATACAAGTTTGGAAGGATCTAATGCATTCCTGTGATGTATATTTTTTAGGTTGTAATCTTTTAAGCATCTAAAATATTACTTGTGTTAGTGCAGCATAGCCACAGATATTGTGTTTTTTATTTCATACATTCATCTTCATTATGAAAACTTGACACCTACATTACACACGTTCCATTCCATCTATAACCAGATAACGTCTATTGCATTGTATTGCTTGGAAGTAAAAATGCAGCTGAATTCCGATTGCATTTTATTTGGAACGTAACCAGAACAACAGAGCAGTGTAATAATGCTACAGGGTCATCTGTGTTCAATCAAACAGATGTTCAGATCGCTAAAGTCTGATACTGAGAAATCATCAATTTCTATTGACCTGACTGCGTTCACCCTGCTGCTACTCTGTCTTCCCCCACTGTCACCATCTGCTAGATGAATGTCAAACGGGCTGCATGAAATAACGCCACATTAACAGAACATAAATGTGATGAAATTATTCCTTAGCTAACAGAATGATTGCATGTGATCGCATCGGCCTAAATTACACAGAATTACATACAAATAGCACCCCTAATTATTTCATCAAAAGATTTAAGCTTGGTGAAAATTGTCACTACAAATAATCTTTTGTAAAAACTGTAATATTTTCTTACTTTCATAAATTTTACCAAAACAAATTTTTTCTGTTACTGAGAGAAATTTGCATCAGTGAGTGAAGCTGCCAATTTATACAATGAGAAAGATTGTGGGAGTTCAATAAATGGGACTACAGAGACACACTTGTGCACAGTCATCCATCAAGCCAACAGCATGTAGGGTGCATAGTGGTTTTCCAAGGACTGTGTGACGCACAATACATAGGTCGAATGCTGACTGGCTGAAAACTATGTCTGAAACGGAAAGGGAATGACAGCAGCAGAGTGCACTATGGAAAGGAAGAAAATATCAGAGGATCAAAGTGAAACTAAACGACCAATAACAGCACAAACTAATGCCTTTCATTCATTAGATATGTGTTTGAATTTAACATGTGATGCACAAAGTCATCGCAGTAATTAGGATTACTCTCCAGGGGGCCAATGCATGACCACAGCTAAATAGCTACCCTGATCATTTCTAAGCAGCGTATAATTGTTGTGGTTGCTATTTCCATCCATAATTAGCTCTTTTTTCTCACAATAAAGAAAATTTGTAATTCTCAGCTTTGTTGGATGTTCAGCAGTATTAATTTCGTGTCACTTTTCAGTTACATTCTCTTGTGGTGGATGGAAACCATGCACCAGAGCAGACTGGCGTAAACTTCGGCTGTCCTGTAGAGAGCTGGGATATTGGTTGTCTCAACAACAGGAGTCATGACGACAGACGTGCAGCATGACTAAAACATTAGGAGTCTGAACGGCACGGAGGGGTAATTGATATCCTGGAGGGTAAATGGTCGCCCGTCCGATTATAAATATCTTCTCCACAAGCACTACCGTCTTTTACATAACAGCACACAGACAATGCAGAGAATGCCCGGGTGAGTGAACGAGCCAGACAAGGCCTCATTCAGCAAAGCTCAGATGGGCAGAACCAGTACGCCTGTGTGATCTTAGCGCTGGCAAGCCTGGACGCATCCCAGTTCATTTCTTGAGTTGCGGGCATGTGTGCATATCTTAGAGATAGAGTTACATAAAAACTGTTAATGTGCCCACACTAGTTTTAAAAGGCATGTGCTTGTGAGTTTATTAATCACCCATTGTTTTCTGACTATTTATATACAGTAATTAATGAGTAAGTGTCTGTTGGGATTCGTTTCTGACAGGAAACAGCAGCGACAGCAGATCTGTGTTGATGGTGTCAAAATGTCCAACTTGACTCAGCTAAGTGCTGGAGAGCACAGCAAACCTCATCTGTTTTTCTCTACAATTTTTCATTTATCTTTCACTCTTTCTCCCCCATCTTCTTCTGTCTTCCCCCTTAGCTATGCATCACATTATGATGTATATTAGTTCTTCATGTTTAATGGATAAGATCTGAAGCAATGGATTCTCTGTATCTTCACTCCCCCTTTTCTCCAGCACATTTCTGGTGTAGTTATCACACTAACTCAAAACCTACAGAGGCATACATAGCTGCAGGAAAAACTGGCTGATCTCAGGCTTTGCTTAACAAAGATTTAGACCAAGAAATGTTCTCCTCTATATTTCTGTTTAAAGGATATCTTAATGGTTACTTGTCAAAGATTAGAAAAGACACTGCCACTCTGACACTTATTTAACAATGAGACTGAATGAAAACACCACATACAGTGAAGACAAAAACTATTACCATACATAAAAATATGACAATCTCATGATAATGAGTGGATGCAGCTTTGACTCTCCCAGTTTAAACTATTCAACATTCCCTATTTAAATTTATGATACCATAACTCTGTACCCCCTCAGTGCCGCGCCTGCTTGCAAACTGTGATGATAGCGATCCATTCTGATAGCTAAGAGCTGAAATTTCCAGCCCGGCGTGACAGTACCTCACCCGGGGGATCAACTGTTAGCTAGAGCCCTGATCTTCACCATCTTTTGTCCAATGTCCAATTCACTCTCCCTCCACTGCATGCATCCAAACCATTTCAACCTTGCCTCACTAACTTTGTTTCCCAACCACTTAAACCTGAGATGTCCCTCTGATCTACTCATGTCTAATCCTGTTCCTCCTAGTCATTCCCAACAAAAATCTTAACATCTTCAACTCTGCCTCCTGTCCTTTAGCTAGTGCCACTGTCTCCAAACCATACATCCTAGCAGGTCTCACGATCATCTTGTAAGCCTTCGTCGTTCTGTCACAAATCACCCCTGACACCCATCCCCAGCCACTCCACTGTGCCTGCACTCTCTTCTGAACAGTCCGTTCCCTTCAGTGGTTGACCCCAGGAGTTGAAACTCATCCACCTTCACTACTTCTACTCGTTGCATCTTCACTGTTACACCGGGCTCCCTGTAAGTGACATGTCTGTGAATGAGAGGGAGTCATGGATACTTTCCAGTAGAAAGCATCACTGGAGGCCAAATCTGTTCTTTGTACCAAGCTGTTTAAAGTTGTAAAGGTGGGTATTTTAAGACGTGAGTCTATGTAGAATGACTCATTTTTGAAGATAAACTTAAGAGCTGCAGTTGTTGTCATTATCATTGTCCAAAAAAAGTATATTATCCACCAGCTGGTTAACTCTTGTGTGTCTGTCGGATTTCAAGTTATATTACAAATAATATTTTTGACAAGTAATTGCAACAATTTAACTGCACCTTCAACATCTGCAGTGAAATCCAAAACTGCACACTCTGTTTAACACTAACATCAGGTGTGCTCTTACCATGTATAGTTATAGTTATAGTTTAGCTTAAGTTTTAAAATTCCGTTTTTGTCACTCTCATTTTTCTTTATTTTTTTTCCAGTGAATGCAGTCGCAGCCAGGTACTGCTAATCAAATCCACATGAATAACTAATCATCAGCGAGTTTGACCACCTATAAAAAGCAGAAATGTGGCTTTTTGCTGTTTCCTGCATTCAGGTGTGAGTTAATTCAATGCCACAATCCTGGAGTGAACACGGCAACAAATTCATCCCAAGGTCAGGCTGGAGAAAACCTCGTTTCTCTACAAGGTTCTACAACCTATTGAATCACGAGGTGTACTTGGTTTTTCCCAGGGCTGCATTGATTTTTCTTTTTCACAGGCATTCTCTTATTGTCCAACTTCCAGGTGCGGGGTCAAATAAAAGTTAAGGACAAGGACCAAGGTAACACCCACTCAGATACAATAAAGATACACAGACATACACGCATATAAAATTCACTTTGTGGGATGGGCAGAGACAGACGGAGTCAAATTTACGCTCCAAGAAAGAGAAAATATTGGAAGATTAGTAGTGGTGTAATCTGAAAGCGAGCCGAGCAGGAGGTGTGGGAGAGAGAGATGGTTAATGTAGAGTGTGAAAAGAAAACGAGGGGAAAGGGAAGAAGAATGAAATACAGCTGAAGAACAAAGAGAGTGCGTTTAACCCAATCCTTTCTACTTAAAAAGGACGGGTTATTAACCACTGCCGGATGAACACTAATAAATGCAGTCCAGAAACTGTGAGAATAAGAACAAGAAAGGGAGCAGGGGATGACGCAGGTAGATAAATATGACGGTCTTATTCATAGCTTTTCAATTTCACTGTTAAAAAAAACCTTCTAGAATAGATTCATTCTCATTCTTATTAATGAGACAGCCACAGCGGCACTATAGGCACATGCATGAACATCACAGTTGTCAGAATTAAAAAATAAAACTAAATATAGCAAATAGCTGTCATCACAAATTACTGTTATTAATTGCTGTGAGTTAACAAGCTGTTAGCTATGGTTTTAATGAGTGTCCCTGTGCCACAGTATTAATATAATGAGCAGGAAATGATGACCCCCATCTAAATTTTATTGTGTATAAACTATATTAAGCACAGTATTCCTAAAATGATGTTCAGAGGAAAATGGGGGTGGTGTTGTAAAGGGCAGTGTACCGAACACTATTTAATCACTAATCTGATGGCGAATCTCTCACAGCTGCCTGGAACAGCATTAGATTAAGCAATTTAAGTCATCAGGTGCTTAACTCTATTCACACCTGGTGTTTTGGGGCTTCCTGAGACTTTTGATGCCCGCCACTTTTAAGCCTAACAACTCCTAAACTATTTAAGCTATCACCACCGAATTGGAATGATACACAATAATAAATCACTACAATTACTTTGTTATAATGAAAATGGCATCATTGTGATGTCAGCAACTTGGTTTTATTGACTGAAATGCAATATTCCCTTAACCATAAGGGGTACACAAAAAAACTGACTAAAATGAATAAATGATGCTACAATTCACTAATTTGTTTCCATAGTAACGATTGGTGATGTCACTGAAACAATAGAGCTATCAATATACCTGCCATCTTGGATTTTGACCTTCATAATTCCGTGTAGTCACCAAATTAGCATAAATTGTTTTAATTAATTATTTTAATTAATTTACTTAATTATTTCAAAAACACAATTAAACAACAAAACCTGGAAACTACACTGATTAAACTGAATTTTGTAAAACATGCCTGTCAAAAAGTCGTTACCATGGAAACATTATGGCTTCAATCATGATTGATGTGTTGCCAGGTAAATGTTTGGTAAAGTCACCGAGTTTGGTGGTTCTAGCTCAAGCCGTTCAGCGTTATGTGAAACAGTCTCAGCCTAGGCGCACGACATTAGTCACGCTCAGCACTGATAATCACCCTTCAGCTAAACTGTTCCTAATTAGCAACTTTGTCAATGACAATTAGCAATTTTTCTTTCGTACTTTTTTTAAGTGTTTGGCAAACAGGCAGTCCTGCTCTGCATAGGGGCTTTAACGGTTCCTATTGCAGTCCTGCTGCTCTCTCTGTCTCTGCACAACAGCTGTGAACATGCAGAGGCTGTGCAGTACGGGAGAGAACAAAGTATGAGATCTTCTTCTGCTTCTGACTTGTTTTCTCATGATCATTTTACATGTGAATATAGTCACAGCACATCCATCATCTTTAGCTTGTGTGTGGTGATTTTGTTAGACAATGTCATAGTTTCGACACGAATTAGAATTAGACACGAGGCCATCTGCCAAGCGTCTTTGTTCGAGGTAATTGCAGGTGGAGCTTTTTACATCAATGTGAAAATGTCTATCATTTCAGCTTGTCCCCCTGACAACCCTCTCACTCACAGCAGTGATAACCGTGCATCACTACACGTAACTGTTGCAAACTTAGCAACTTTCATGGAAGACTTAGCAATTACTTGAGTACCTTTTTTAAAAATAAGCACTAAACACCCCTTAAATACTCCATGGGTGCACTTGCTCAGAGTGAGGTGCACTTCCTTCTGTACCATTCAATGTGAGACGGCGTTTACACACAGTGTGTTGCTTTTATCTTTCTCCCTGAGTGGTCGTGGTAGCACAAAGTTGAGCATGATTTGTGTTAATGCTATCCCACCTGGTGATGCTTAAAAAAACTGTAGTTTAAAAGTATAAAAATGTGTACAAAAATCAGTGGATCAGATACTAATTGTATGTTAGTGTAGCATTATGCACAGTATTGTTTTTTTCTTCCTCAGTCTCTCATACAAATAGATATAATAGCACAAATTGTTGTGAAAACAATGCCACAATCCTTTCAGCAAGCATGTGTATGTGACCCTTCATGTGCACACAATGTTTTATATTTTAACATATTCACATTCATTTATTTAAAGTCACAAGGATGCACTTGACTTTAAGTAAACTGTGTTTGTAAAAGTTCAGCAATTTAAAACATCTCTAAGGCCTCCTGTCACATTTGCCCTACAGTCAATTAAAAAGCCACAAGGGTGTCTCATGATGATGACATCAGCATTAGACTAACAAGATAAATTTGTGTGATTTTTTTTTTTGCTGACGTAAACCAACTTTGTTTAAGCAGCAAGGGCAATCTGCTCCTACTGTGTGTGTGTGTGTGTGTGTGTGTGAGAGAGAGAGAGAGAGAGAGAGAAAGCACAGAATGCATCACAAGCCAGTCTGGGTCAGTGTTTATTAAATAAATAACTGTTTATGGAGCAGACCTTTTTTCAACACGTATGCATAAAAAAAACTACCGTACACACAGACTGACAAAGTTCACACCCTTTAACAAGTTCTCTTATCACACCTTTGTTTCAGTCCTAACTAAAACAGAGCAAATGTTATTAAACAGAATAAATGATACTGGGCATCAACGGAGCATAGTTTTACACTCAACAATAAATTCACAAGAATCCAAGATTAGAACATTTCCTTCAAGCTCATTGATGAAATTGACATTCGGCACAGTTCAAGCTGAGTTTTATCACATCAGGTGGAAGAAAATGAAAAGGGCTGCAAGCCAGCATGTGAAAAATCGAGGAGTGAGTGTAACACCTAGTTTATGCTTGCCACATGAACGGCACCACAGTCAGAAGTGATGTCACGAGTGCCGGTGTGTGTCATGTTTAGGTGTTTTTTTGGCTCGTCACCTCTCGATTTTCAGTGATACATCAGTAGTACAGGAGCTCAGAGATTCTCAGAATATCCACAGGGAGATGTTACAAAACCTTGAAAATATAAAATGTTCTGAAGAAAACTTAAAAAAATGGCAACTTCTTTGCTTGTTTTGACTTCTTCTTCTGAGTGATGACTCCTATCAATCAGGAGAAGACTGCTTAGAGTTTGGAGCACCACAAGCTTCATTATAACGGGTGCCAGGCCTGTGATAACCTCACAGCTGGCACACAAAACAACCAATGCAGTGACCACAAACCAGGCATTTAGTGCCAACCCACATCCCCTAATGGCTCAACCAATCAGCAAATCTCATAGGCACACCATATAAGCAGTACCACCAGGTGCTGCTACTTCTAAAATCTGCTTTACAACCCAACTTCACCCCACCTCATCCATTTCATGCTGTCTAACTTAATCTGTGATTTGGACAAGGGGTCTATCCTCTCAATTCCAAGAAGAGGATCAATCATTGTAAATGAAGATGGAACAATTTTCTCTTTACCGAACTGTTCCTGACTTAAACGTATATCATCACATTTGTGTGCAGGAGAGAATGACTAATAAGGAACTCCTAGTGTAATCACTCACTCTGTTCCTCAACTCAATCTAATGAATTAATTAAAAAGAGATCGAATGCAGGAGTCTACGAAAGAAAATAAACATGAAATATGCTTGGCTGGCTTTAACGTAAGCCTTCTTCTTTGTTAATGACACTCAGAAACCTTGAAGTTAAACACAAGAGAAACAAACCGTGCATCAGCATTAAACAGTCAGTTATTTTGTTTTGAACGTTTAATGTAACACTTTCTTCCAGACATGAAAATAATGCGCTCCTCTGAATGTGCGTATTTATCTTTCCTGATATGAGGTAACCTTTAATGTTTGATTTAATCTTGCTAATTAGGTCTCGGAGTTCAGTGTTTTCTGGTTATAGAAAAGAGTGTGAGTGCAGGCTGTGCTTTGAATGCATCACTGAAGGTGTTGAAGACTGCTACTGATGTCACAGGCTTCCATTCACTTCTTATTATGCTATCACAAGCCTCTGTTTTGCCTTACGTGATGCCACAGAAAAAAAGATAGTGAGAATAAAAACTGGCTGTTCAACTAACTGGCAAATGTCAGTGTGTGTTTACATTATCCTTCCTGCTTAAAGCAGAAGTCAAACACAGTTCTCGCTGCTTCTGAAACACTTGAGTTCCTCCTTGCATAAGCAAACACGAGAGCACCTTAGTCTTCAGTGGAGCTGCTATTTATTTATTTATAGCTGTTTCTAGAGTGGAGTAATATAAGTTTTAATTAAGCCTTCCAGTTCAGCAACAGCCAGAATAGCTCAGGTTTTTTTTCCTGTCTATTGTGTGGAATGAAAAGATGCTCTCTGCAAGTTATCAGCAATCCAGCAACAAACATTCAAAACATTACTGATATTTTTTTTTCAGCTCAGAATTTTTACTCTGAAAAAAAAAACTGTGCTGGTGTTGTGACCAGGTTTTTGTTCATGAATATTTTTAAATAAATACTTTAAACTGAAATAATTTCACAACCAATACCACAATAAATGGCAGCTGCTGGTCAATCCAGCTTTTTGATCTAAACTCACTATCTGAGAAACAACTGAATGAACTGTTGTAGTCAGACTTTCCTGTCCCCCGAGGATGGGTTTTAATAGGAGGTGAGTTGCTGTTGTGATTTGTTTGTTTGCTTTGTTTTGTTTTGTTTTATTTTATTTTTTATACCTTTAGTCCCTAATCCCTTGAAATCCTAATGTACTGAAAAATACTGCGATTAGCTTCATCTGTGCTTTGTGTGAACAGCGTGAAAATGTTAGCATTCAGCTTAAGTATACTTACGACTGTGTACAATGTCACAGATTATAGTAAAATTTAGGCTCCTTGCTTTCTTATAGAAAAAAATTCAAGCTCCACACTCCATAACTTTTTATGAATTGTTAATAATAAAACACTGCATACCATAATCAGATAAAATACGCTGATGCATGCCTGAGTCTGGATAGAAGACTTGTTCCAGATCAGCTGGGCCTGAGTGTTTTACACATTAAGTGTTAAAAGCTGGGAGTACCAAAATCCAGTTCTCTGCACCACCTTCATGCATACAGAGCTCAACTCACATATCCAAATGATTTAAAAAAAAAAAGCAAACTGGTGACCATTTTTTCCTATTTGGGCAGGTGCTGAATGTGTGCTTAGATAAGTAACAATCTTAGATGGGCATGGTATGATTATTCTGAATGTGGAAGAACCATGAGTCTTATTTGACTGCATTAGTACTGATTCGGAGTTGCATGTTTGTGTATGTAGCCCTAACTACAGTCTTGGATTATTTCCCTGGAAAATATCATGGATCATATCAGTGATCACTCACTCACTGGCCGCAACCGCTAAGCATGAAATCACTCGAGTTGCAACACTGACACCCACACACAGTTCCTGCCACGCAGACAGAAGAAGCAATCAAGGTATGATGGCTGGGATGTGACATTCCAGGGAGTGAGTGCTGATTTTCTGCAGAATTGCATGCTGTAAAATGGAGTGATAGTGGCAAAATCCTAACAAGGCGCTCTGTGTTAAAGCACAGCTGCACAGTTTATACCTGTGGTTTACAACGTTCACAGCTTTTACACCTTGGGGTAGCTGATTGGAATTGGGCATCTGTTGGTCTATGCCCCACAAACTATCATACCTGTGACCTTATCGTTTTTAATACTGGAACTTATCCTATTGAGGTACCTGGCTATCATACTTAAGAGAAACACGTAAGCTTGCTTAAGAAGGAGGAACAGTAGAGCAATAATCATTAAGCCTTTAAAAGTCCAGAATCCCATACAAATAAGCATTGAAAAAACAGAACTATAATTGACTTGTAGATACGGAGATCTCTTTGAATCATGAAGTATACTACTAAAGCAACCCGAGAGTTTCTCAAGGCAAAGAAAGGGAGTGGGATATTTGTCAATAGTTAAATTAGTCACCTGATCTCGTCTCAAAAGAGCATGCTTTTCAGTTACTGATGACAAAACTGCAGACAAAGAGACCCACAAATACATACAATTAATGCAACGCTTTTGTTAAACCGTTTGATCTACAGTTGAAAGTCTGCACCTCAAACACATCTTGATTGTTTGATCCACTGCGGTGGTGTGCACAAAGAACAAAAAGTGTGTCATTGTCCAATAATTATGGACTCTACCTTCAACCAGTAAAAGGGGTCCATTAAATGAAATGTAATCAGTTGTAAATGAAAAATGAGCGTCTAAATTCCAGCAGATGGGACCCTCCCAGTCTTGCTTTCCAAAAATCCTGTCTTTGACTAATTTTACTTTTAGCCCTAAAGGTTTAACATCAATGATCATCTCAGGTGGAAATGGTTAACGGATAAATGTCCTTATAGCTTACTTCACCTGCTTTCATGTTTGTAGACCAATGTCTGTGAATCAATATCTGTCCTTTCTAAATGTTCCCTGCATGCGGTTGGCCCATCCTGACCAGGCAAATCAAATCTCTGGCCATCATACCATTACAAAAGAATGGTCTGATGTCTGGGTGAAAGCACAGAGCCCTCAGCCAAGACATTTCTTTCTTATTGGAAAGAAAAAAAATCATATAAGAGGGCAAGAGGACACAAGAAGAAAGAAAAGGTTCAATTTTTAAGAAATTGGATGCAAGCACCAGAACAAGCATGGATTATTATTATTATCATTATTGTTGTGTGTGTTCAGAAGACTCAAATGAGCAGGTATATCTGAGCACTGTGGTATTAAGAATGACTGAAAGACACTGTTCTTGTGACAGAAGGTAGCCATATCCCGGCTCCTTTATTTATTTTCAAAGAAAAAAAAACTAAAATGGCCCTGGGACAAGAGTCCGAGTTGGCTTCTCTAAGGGCAAACCAATCAGTGCGGTGCAGAGTGTTCAGGTGCACACATATAAAAATACATCAACTGCAATGGCCAAAATGAGGCCATTGTACTTGTCATGGTAGAGTGGGTGAAGGCGACTGTCATGGGTGATCTGTGACACAACGATAGCATCAAGAGTGAAAGGGAGGGTTTACAAGATGGTAGTGAGGCCTGAAATGATGTGTTTTGGAGACGGTGGCACTGACAAAAAACACAAGAAGCCAAGTTGGAGGTGGCAAGATTTTTCACTGGGAGTGACCAGGGAGGACAGGACTGTAAATGAGTCCACAGCTCAGGTTGAGCAGTTTGTTCAATATGGAGCTGCCAGGCAGCAGGAAAAGAGGAAAACCTCACAGGAGGTTCAAGGAAACAGAGAAGGAGGACATGCGGAGGGTTGGTGTGATAGATGAGGATGCTGGGGCGAGATAAAGGCAGATGGCTAAAAAGAAAAAAAAATACTCATCTATCTAACTAGATAGCAACTGCTATCGCAACTAGAGATTGACAAGGTACAACACAAAAAATGCTACGGCAAGCGATAGCCAGGAGATTTCATCTCCCCAATAACAATGTGCCTGAAAGATAAGATCATGGCTAAGCTGGAAACCTGGACCCCGAGGCTGAATACCCTCTGAAAGTCTACGCATCCCCACTTTGACCATCATCAACCTGTGGGCTCTGTTTGAAGCCGCATCAGAAAGCTGTGAAATTACTGGCAATAACAAAGTTAAAGGGTTAAAGAAAGGACAGCTTGCCCTTTGAGGCTACAAAAAGTTAGGAAATAATTATTCAGCACATGCAGTAGAAACATTCCGGGAAAGCAAAATGAAATATCAGTACTCAGCATATGCAACTTTATTACTACATCTGTGTCTTTGCTTCTTTTTTTTTTAAATCGGAAACACTAAAACTGGTTTTACTGGATGAGTTTGTGCTTCGTGGCTTTGCTAGAGATTTTTATCATACGTCAAATTTTCCGCACTCCAATTCAAGACCGCGGTAATTCAAGTGATCATAGACCTTTCGTTCCACATTAACAAGCCACACGAGATAACATAACCCTGAAATTTCATATTATCAGCCTATCTGATGTGTCATCACCAGCCAAAAACAAACAAACGGGGCTACATTTATGTCAAAGACTGTGTGAAGTTGTTCTGTTTTACATGAAAACTGAAGAAGAGGCACATTTCAATGCGTTTGTCGGTCGCATCATCCGGTGGCGGCGCGCACTCACCAGCCAAAGCGCGCAGACGCGTGAAAGCGACTGCACTGTTTTGTGAATGACAAGAAGGATTATAAGTGTGTAACCGCGTTTGATAACGTAACAGCCTGTACGCTTTTAAAAAGGGGAAAAAGAAGGAAACAGTCGCCCAAAGCTTCAGCCACTAAAACACTTGGAAAAAGTTTCGCTTCACTTTTCGCGCAATAATTCCGTCAGTTAGGAATCAGCAGAAATGAGAAACAATTAGAAACAGTCAGCCGAAACCATCATCAGATAAACAGAGCAGTTTTTTTTTACCTATGCGTCCAGACCTCCTCTTGCGCCCCTGGCACCCCCACACTGCCCGCTGTTCATCTCCCGGTCCAGCCCATCACAGCAGGTAGCTTCCAGAGAGCAGACAGCAGGGCATTTATTACCGTGTGCAGGGATAGATTTGAAAAGAAAGAAAGGAAGAAAGAAAGAAAGAAAGTGTGACTTCTCAAAAGGCTTTAGTCCAGTTAAGGAGCCCCGGCTCACTTCTGACCCGTCTTGTTTGTGTCTCTCGATGTCTTATCGGTCACTTCTCTAAAGTAAACGCAGCGCTCTCTGCAGTGCACGCCGGTGCGCGTCGGACAAGCTGAACGCTGCGCTCTTTACGCGCTCCGGGTCTCTACATACAGCATCGCAGAACGAGGAGTCCAACTTCCGGCGTAAAGTTTCAAAATAGTACTCCACCTGAAGCGCGTCTGTACCTGTGCGCGCGCGCGCGCGCGCGTAGTCGGTGTCGAACTTTAATTATTCCAGTGATGACATTTATATCTATATCAATAAAAATGATTAGACTAGCAAATCAATGTGGCAGTAGAAGGTCATATGGCATTAGGTATAAAAGTATGAAGATGCTGCCAGAAAAAAAGGAGAGCTGCAGGGAAACTATAATGAATCAAAGAGAAATGTCATCGAGTAAAAGGCCCAAATGCTATGAGAATAGATGATAGAGCTACAGAGAAGCGAGGATGATGCATTATGTTGGAGCTTTGCTTGATATTATGTATCAACACACCCTGCAGTTTGTATTCATATAAATAGCTGGAGGGAGAGTGTGTTGTATATGGTGTCTTGGTGGACTTGTATTACAAAATATAAATCCTACTGTTGATTAAATTAGAATTTCAGCTTCGACTTTAAAACTATAAACTTGGTGATTTTGCGGTTAAAGTTTTAAAAGATGTTAGGGAAGAAGAGCGATAAGAA
>VUQK01025687.1:48195-59833 GCA_015106715.1 Bujurquina vittata
GATGCTGTTTTGCTGGATTGTTATTCTTTCTCCCATGTGAGAACCGCTCCACTTTGGCACAAAGAATAACAATCCAGCAAAACAGCATCGCCTTTAGCTTTCAAATCATACCCATTTCATTTGCAGGAAGTGACATGAAACGAGCTGCCCTTGCTTGCTCTTAACTTATAGAAATGACCACAGTACACTGCACACTGTGTAAATCACTTTGTAATTCTCTAGTCAGGAATGTTGCGTTCTCATACAGAGCATGTCAGACCAGAAGAGCTGGTCAACAATATATCTGCAAAAACATCTTTGTCTACTCTAAAATTAATGAGTTCTTTGTTAGTAGTCTGGGGGACAAAAGTTGTACTTTTTTTCTGGAATACATTAATGGAAGCCTCTATAATATGCTTTAAATGACACCTTTATAGGTTAAAGGTTCATAACTGTCGTGACATTGGCCTTGATTTTTTCTCTCAAATAAACGTATTGGTTGAATGCTCAGTGTGTGTGTGCATAGTTTGTGAAAAATTGAGTTGGTCAGAGCCAAATTTGAAGAGGCTACATTTCAAAAACTTCTCCACCCAGCTGGTAACTGCCAGCCTTAACGACATAATTACACACCACAAGACTTCCTGAGGAGTTGGCTTTATTAGGGTCACATGCTGCTTTCCTCGGTGCCATCAAAAGAAAGTAACCCGAGGAAGGATTTTGGGATCTGTTCGAGATGTACAGGCTTACGCCTCTATGCAGCAGTGTGATGAAAACAACAAGAATGAGCATGCATGACCCTAAATGCACTCACAGGCAGTCTCAGGCTGTAAGGAAAATATGTCATACCATTGTCAATGGGATTTAATTTATTGATAAATCTCTATAATTTTACTCAAATAATCAACACATGTCGCTAACCACACCTGTATACCCTAGACCTGTGGTGCCCACATACTGTACCAATAAAACCACTCTCCTAAAATTGGCTAGTGTCATTTCTTTGTAACTTGTTTTTCTCATTTCGTGATTGATCCATTTACAAAACAGCCAATGAACCGTTTGAGCTAAGTATAATTTTATATAATATTTCAGACTACGGTCACTACACGTACAATTTACAGATCACAGGCATTTTCCACCCATGTTTTTCTCCTGTGTAGTTTGGCTAACATCACCACAAAAGGATTAGCAGTGCTTTTTAATGAAACATTGGGGGTAAATAATGACTTCACTGCAGGTTTCACACTTTGTAAAACCATTCAACCAATGGGACAATCTGATGGGCCTGCTCTGGCTCCAAGACCGGGCCTGTGTTCGAGCACATGTGCCCATGATACCTCAGAGTGTGGTTATCAGCGAGTAACTGTAAGACACCATGTTCTCTACTACCGCCTCTGGAAACAGCTGTATCCATGTGTCAAGGCCTGCACACCCACCTTAATGAGATCCAGAGGATGCGTGCAGCAGGCGGCTCCGCATGATGCCAGACCACCGAAATACCACCGCGACATTCGTTTTTCAGTCATGGTGCCAGGCTCGGCTCGTTCACTGCTGATCCAGCGGTTACCTCCCTCCTCTCAAGGCTGCTCCAATGGCTTCCTGGCCTGCAGGGAACCGCTGCTGTAGCTAGCTCGGTCCGCAGGACTCGGATAACCTCGTTAATCTTCAAACATTCCGATAAGGGCCTGCGCTTACGGACCGGGGACTTTGGGCTGCAGCAGCATCGCGCCACATTCTCTTCTGCGTTTTGGTGACGACCTGAAGCGCAATAGGAAGCAGCAGCACCCAGAGGAAAGGAGCGCAGCCAATTGTCAGTGAGGACGGCGGAGCTGCCTACTCTGCGCGGAGGGCGATATCCAAAGGTCGACAGCGGTGTCGGAAAGCTAAAGCCCCGGCACAACAAAAACTCACATTCTCCACTTTCACGTCCATTAACTGTCGTGCGGGTTTAAAGTGGCAGCATGCTCTGCGCAGCTGCAGACCGCGCAAAGTGGCGCACTGTCTCTTTAAGAGGACAACAGCCGACATTCTCGTAACCACGAAAAAAAGAGAAGTTTGGTAACTTAGTAGCAACAACTAGGTTTGTGTAATTTAAGCAGAAATCCCCTAGGAGGGATAGTGATGTGGAAATGACTGAGAATTATCTCGTCTTTTTCTTTTCTATTCTACCACTATTTAATTCAAGGGGATTTAAATATTTAGAGAAAGAAAAAGTTAAACTAAATGGCAGTGTGTCGTAGTGCGAGTATGCCTTAAGATAAATATTTAATCAGTACCCAAACGGAGAGACTAATAAATGATGTATTTCGGTTGATGTAATTTGACTGAGTTTGTTTAAGAAATGTGCTGCGCTAGTTAATTCTGTATATTCAACAAAATAGCCCAAATTACTGAGAACAGAAAGCTGTGGCAGCCAGCAGTAACACTTTGGTGTTTAAGGGACAATATTGTCATGAAGCTTTTAATGAGGCGTTAAACTTGAACATGAACACGTGACTTGAATTTTTTAAACACAACCCCCACTTAGCGAAATTTGAAAAATAAAACTGAAATCGGATTACGACGAGAATCGGGTATGAAATATATATATATATATATTTTTGTACAGGCAAAGGGAAGAGCATTGGAATGCTTGTGCTTATCTCAGAATCAAGATTCAAGA
The DNA here is from genome assembly GCA_015106715.1 of Bujurquina vittata. Classification (NCBI taxonomy): domain Eukaryota; kingdom Metazoa; phylum Chordata; class Actinopteri; order Cichliformes; family Cichlidae; genus Bujurquina; species Bujurquina vittata. The sequence goes on from VUQK01025687.1 coordinate 50,837, forward strand.
GTCTTCATTGTCCTTTCTGCAGCTGCAGAACAACAGAAACAAAACTGTGTTTTGCCTGGAGTGAAGCAGTGCAAATAAGAGCAAATATAGTTTAAAACAGTTTAACTAAAATATAAATGTACTAAGATATGAAAAAAAAAACCAATAAGGCCAGCAATCAGTGGTATTCACACTGTGTAGTGAGAGCTTAAGAGCTGAAGTGCATATGCTGTACTGCACAAGATTGTGCAAAGCAAGAATTGTGCAACTGTTCAACGAAGGTCCCTGGTCACGGTTTGTTTAGTGCTCTCACAGCCTGTGGGAGGAAGCTGTTGAAGTCTTTTGGATCTGCAGCTGATGCCCCTGAACCTTTTCCCATCTTTTAGCTGCTCAGCACAGTACTTCAGGACCCACCCAGGGATGTTGTCGTGTCATGAAGCTTTCCATGGGTTGATGCTAGAGAGGATCGTCTTCACTGCAGTTGTGGACAGCTGTAGGATCTGACTGCCAGCTGAAGGGGGGAGCCTCCATGCATGCATGCTGTTGCTTGCCTCACACCAATCAAAGAAACTGTTGAGTTCATCAGGCAGGATGGGGTGATTGAAGCACATCTATGGGGGAGGAGCTTGTAGTCAGTCGGAGAGTGGAAGCCTTGCCACTGCCACCAGGTGTCCCCTGTGTTGGTGAAGTGGCTGTAAAGTCTCTGTCCATACCACCTCTTTGCCTCCCTAATGCTTTGTAACAGGTTGCTTCTAACCAGTCTGTATGTTGCTGCATCTCCCCACATAATGCTGTGTTTCTGGCTCTCAGCACTATGTATGCTCATACAACCCAAAAAATACATTTCTCTTTGTAAGTAAGCAAGGTTAACTGTGGATCCTGATTGGCTGTAGTTTTGATGACTCGTTTACTTTCATCCAAGCTGCTGGCACCAGATCCACTGGTCAGAGCAGTCCTAATGAGTTCCCTGTGGGGAAGTGGTGATGACTGCGTCCACCCTCGTTTTTGCAGCATGTTTATATTCTTCACTGTTAGCTACTCTGTTTCTGGTCCACTGAGGTTTTGATGCTGGGGGCTCGTGATCTGGCCCTGAGGTCAGCACATTTTTCCCAGTAAGAAACATGTTTCTTAGGAAAAAAGATGTTAATGGGAGGCGGGAGCATAATTCATAGGGGAAATTAAATGCATCTTAAATTACCTTGCCAAAAACACTTCTAGAATTTTAGTAATGAGAAGTTTTAAAATAAGTTATAAAACTTCTTATGTTTACACTTTAAGAGGATTAAAAAACTGTCAAAATTCAGTCAAAAATGTCTGGTATTTATTAGGTCATACTTTAAATGTCAACACACAGGATTTGTCATTTCTAGATTAGATTAGATTAAACTTTAGTAATCCCTTTGGGAGGGTTCTGTCAGGGAAATTAAAGTTCCAGTAGCACTTTTTACATTATAGGCACACAAGCAGAAATAGTCGGAAATATTGTCAGTCGTAAATATACAAGAATATACAGTCATACAGTCATAAATTTCTATCATAAATCTGGTGATCAGTACATGACACAAGATGTGTTTTCTACTATGATGAGGCTCTAAAAGTAAATTCAGCAAAAAGAATAACAACATAACACATAATGACACCCAAACAGGTCCCAAGATAACAGCAGTTAAAGATTTGTGGGAGAGTTTGTTGTTTCCTTGGTGTTTGCTGCACCCTGGTGTATTTTGTGAGCTGTTACTACTCAAAATGCTTTAAGAATCAGCTGGAATTGTCATGTGGGTGAGTGAATGTGTGGGATTTATTACTGCTGATTTCCAGTTTCCTCACATCTACAAATGATATGCATTTACCCATGCTTCTGCTTTTATTATTGTGTTACTCATACTCTAAAACAACCTCTATTCTAGCCTTGTGAAAAAGACTGGAGCAGTATAATAGACTTGTCTGGTAACAAACACAACTGTGGTAGAACAAGCAGTAAACAGAAAATAGCCTACAAGAACAATTTGAACCAGATGTATGAATGAGACAAAAAAAGAGTTTGTATAACGTTCAAGTTCAGGCTGTAAAGGCCTCAAAGTATAGTCGAGCACAAATCTTACTATATAAGATAAAGGGAACTGTGACCATGATCATTCGTGAGTGACAAGTGAGGTAATCATTGACATATAATGACAGCTGTCCCTCGTACAGCAAGAAAGTGTTTGCTCTTGAGTCCAGCTTGGGTTTTTTTGTTTTTTTTTCTAAGCTTAGAAGTTATTTATTAGACTTATAAGTGTACAATGTGTGGAAAAGTCTTGAAAATAAAGAGCAATGGGAATGACGTCACATGATTGTGTTTCTGCAGTACATGCATACTCATTTCATTTCAAATGCAAACATGACAACCAGTTGTGGTGAAAGAAAACACATTTATTACTGTGCATAACTCATTAACATCCAAATAAAGTAATTATTTAAAATAAATAAAGCTACATGTAATTTTATTAGACTTTTTCAGTTATGTTTTACTTAACCTGACAGTAATGGTGAATATCAGTAAAGTATATTGTATTGTTGCATTTACTGACTTGATAAAAAAAAATGCTGAAATATTAAAAAAACAATCAGAAAACAAAAGTAAAAATAGATTAATTTTGTTATACTAACATAGTAAAACAACCTTTATTGGAAATGACATTTAGATCAATAACTAATAAATGTTGGGAAAGTACAAGTTTTCTAAAGCTATAAAATGTACTGTGTGTGTGACAGTAGGGGAGCAAAACAAAATGTAACAACATTAAAACCAACATGTGTAAAATGTAAATAGCATTGCTCAAACTGCCCACACATATTTTCAGTGAAAACACCAGCATGCAGTTACACTATGCACACTGGCCTTCTGTACACAGACAGCCCACACACACACACACACACACACACAAGCAGAGGCAGCGTGGAATCTGATAAATGTAAGTCACATGCATTAGTAAACATTTGTAATCCACCCACAGCTCATTTCAGTTTCTACTCTTTCAAAAAGGCATTCAATAGTTTTTTTTTAACCACTTATCCAAATTAGGGTCGCAGTGAGGCTGCAACAGCTGTCGCAGGGCAACAAGCGAGTGCACAGCCGACGCCAGTCCATCACAGGGCAAACACAGAGAGTCAGTTTAGAATCTTCAATTAATCTAACAAGCATGATTTTGGATTTTCGCAGGAAGCATATGCACGCACGGGAGGGGACATACAGACTCCACTCAGAACCTTGCGGCTGTGAAGCAACAGTACTGACCACCGCACGAGCCACGGCTCAAAAAGCCCTTAAATAAAATGAATACCCCTTTGTCAATAATGACTTTGCAGTTTCTGAAAACATATGTGATGAAGCTGTGACCTTTGTATTGATTTGAATATCTGTTGATTTCATACAAAAGATTTTTCCTGTTGCTTCACCTCTCCTGTTGCTACTGTTTGCGTGTCGTCTTTTGCTGGTCTTCCGAAAACAGGCAGCGCTTTTGCTCCTGGTGGAGAGGAGCCGACATGTAGCAGAGCTCCCCCAACCAGGAGCAGCACACTGGCCCCCCAGCCCAGGTACAACGCTGGTCCCAGTTCTCTTTTTAAAGGTGCTGCAACATTTGGATCGTAGAAGTCCCTGATGATTGCATAGGCAGTCCCACAGATGGGTATCAAGTAGGCAAGGCCTGCAACAATGAAGAGCATCCCTGCTATCCTAGCCAGTCTTGCCTTGGAGTCCTGGTTATTGTCGCCCATGCAGTGAGTACACTTGGCCCCTGCCACCCCGAGGATGATGGCCAGAAGACAGAGAAGTAGAGAGAGAACCGTGAGGCCCCTGGCCGCTTGGATAAACATGGGCAGAGCCAGGGTGGAGTCATAGGTCTTGCACTGGATCTGGCCTGTGGTCTGAGACAGACAGTTCATCCACAGTCCCTCCCACAACACCTGGGCAATGACTAGCTCTCCACCTACAAAGGCAGAAACACGCCACAGAGGAGCAGCACACACCAGCGCCCCGCACACCCAACCCAGCAGAGCCAACACCAAGCCCAGCAGCTGAAGACCTGTTGATGCCATTGTTGCTTAAGAAACTTAACTTGCCAAAAAATGAGATTTTCTTTGAAATACCTAGGTCCAGTTTTTTTCTTTTCCCACTAATATATTCTAGTCATTCAGTGAGATTTTAAGTTGTTCAGATAGGTCCCTTTCTTCTCCTTAGTGTCCTTTCTTGTTCTTCCAGTAGATATACTGCAAAAAGGAAGTCATCTTCAGCAAACGTACTTCATAGAGACACATTTTAAATGAATTGAGTCATAAAATAGGAACAGAAAATTTGCACAGCAGTCAAAATGTATTGATGTCGGCTACAGAATTTCAGCAAATCTCTTTAATACTTACTTTTCTATCCGTTGTCCACAGATGGCGTGGTGTCTGATCATTTGTGTGTTTCTAACGGTGCAGTACAGCCATACGATGCAAGTAGTTGGTAACTTTCTTCTGCTGTGACTGACCAGCTTGTCTCGCAAGATCTCATATACAGGCATGTAGGAGGGCACCAGTGTAATACTGCATACTAAAAACACACCACAGACACACACACACACACACACACACAGAGCTAGTTATGCAAAAATGAGATTACAGCACAAGGACACTAGGACACTTTGTTACAGACATTGTTGATTGCTGCTATGTTGTCATCTCTATGAGTTGGAGTGGGCACACTGAGGCGGAGGATGAAGTCAAGGAGGGGTAGAATTATAGTGGGATACTACAGAATTCAGAAAGCTCTAATAAGAACAAAAAATGACATATTTAAATGACGTATTTTGTTGAAATAATGTTCAAAGTTTTAAGCTGACTAATGCAATAAAAATTAGGTTTTGTGAACACTGGTTTTGTTGAAAGAAGTTTAAATTCTAAGTTGTTCTGTAATCAGCCAACCACTAGATGGCATTAGAGACACAACAGTACCGCACTGTCCATTTTTCAGGCCCTTCAGAGCAGTGTTGGAATTATTACAGTGCAACACAGGCTGTCCTGATTGTGCCATCCCATTAACAGTTTTAAATATGATCCTTTTCACACTGCTGTGCACTCCTGACTCAGCTGATGTTGTTTGATAATGGGATACTGTGTTTGTGGTCACTGTTTATGCTGCCACCTTTTCACAAACTGCTCTACCACCTTCTAAATAACACTGCACTAAGATGGAAACATCTTCTAAGGTTTTGGTCCAGTTTTAAATTGTACAAAAGATTTGTATAAATGTGACACATTGAGAGGAAATTTTGCACAAATGGAAACTCTGGATCAGTTTGAAGTACGCAAGGCCAACTGATAGAATGGGGATTAAACAATTCTTGTAAGGATGATCAGGTGATGATGATTCAGTTATTAACATCAATTTGGTTTGGTGGCTAAAAGAAAACTGGTAAAAGCAGCTGTCATTCCTCTATCTCATTATCTAAATCAAACTTTCAGATTAATTATTTTCTGTACAACTTCCACAGCATTGGGCACTGGGCTTGAGTGGCCAATGTCTTTTGGGCAGGCATGCTGTATGCAAGGCGCTCAAAGTGCACTGAGATGCACTTGTGTAGCACATTCTTCAGGGGCATTGTGACATTAATAATCCACTTGAAGCACCCGAAACATGAAGAAAACACAGAATTTTCCAAAACAGACACACATGCATAATTTAATAACTGTGTACTATACATTGTAACTACATGTATTACCCTACAAAACCACCGCAAGTATTGACTGTTTGGATGTGCTGGTCTCAGGAAACACATCTCGGATAGGAATGAATCTTGCAAACTGATACATGTTTTGGATCATATAAACAATACAACTGATATTTCTGATAGCAACGGAAGCGCAAGGTAATTGAAACAAAAAGCTGTAAATCACATTTGTTGAATTATGTAAATCATTTTAGAGAGAGCGAAAATTAGGCCTCATAAATGGAAATATCATTAAAACCCCTGAATGCGTTATAGTTCATCTCTTCGTGAGGGGACATCCTCCTCCAGCCCAAAAAGCTTGCACAACAGAGCTCTCTCTGAGGTCACAAAGTGGTGACTCCCTCTTCATGTTTGCATGTCCCACAGAAGCTGGTCTCATTCACAGTGACTGAGGACAGTTTGCTAACCCGTCATTTTGGTACATTACAATCACGTCTTTGACCAGCAACTTGGACCTGTTTACTGTTCGACTCTTTGAAGGTCCCTGATCGCACAGTTGGATACCAATTCGAGTTTGAAGTCTGCTCATGTTTTCTTCGGGGTAATGTAGTTTATTAAAGCAATTGCTGTGACCTCACTCACAAACCAGCCTGAAGCGAGGTTTTGTTGGCTTAAAATTCACTGAGCTCCTGTCACTGAGCGATTCTCATGGGAGAATCAGTCTGCATGCCTAGGTGCTTGGTTTCGTACACCTGTGGCATGGAAGTGACTGAATTCAAGGGTTTGGATGTGTGAGTGAATACTTTTGGCAATATAATAATACACATGTTCCAAATGACTCATTTCAGCTGTACCTTTGATCTACAACTTAAGATAGGTTATATTACACAAGTCTTACAGTTATTGATTAAGTTTGTGCTTTCAGTTCCACTACGTTTGTTTAATTTGGACGTCCTTGTATTTGACAGTCAGTACTTTACATCATATCATTAATATGTGTGTATTTTGTTCATGGAGTGTAGTTGTTCTGATTCTTTTTTATTTTTTTTCTTCTTTAGCTTTCATTTATTTTATTTGTCTGCTGTAATTTTAGTAGAAAATCTCAAACCTTAAAGAGCATGAGTGAAAAACGTTTTCTGGTTTCTAACTACAACAGGGCAATGCAACGGAGTTGCCAGATCTCTTTCAAAAATGTTTTCCGTAGCTAAGACAGCAGTGCCACCTGCTTTATCACATGTACAGTCAACAAGTTTTAGTTACATTTTTGATTACACATGTTGATAAGAGTTTCGTTTCCCACTGCGGCGAGCAAGAGTTTCGTTTCACTGGAAAACACTGCGGCGAGCAAGGCACACCCAAGTACAGATGTACACAGAGCAGTATATGCTCTGGAAGAAAACCTTCCAGGGAAGGACAGATAGATTTTGTGGTTTGATGTATATTTAATCTGTTTCCTGTTCCTCTTCTTCCCCCACAGCAAGATGGGTTTGACTACAACAGAAGGTGAGTATTTTTAGTTGTGTGTATGCATGCTTCTTTTTTAACACTGCTTATGTAAGCAGACTCAGAATCCACAAGTTAATTTTTTAATTTATGTCTGCAGACTCCTGCTCCCCAGTCATTCATGACTTGAGGATTGTTCTGCTGGGGAAAACTGGATCAGGAAAGAGTGCAACAGGCAATACCATCCTGGGTTGGAAAGCTTTTGAAGCAAGACAGTCTCCAAATTCTGTGACAAAAATATGTAAGAAAGAAACCGGACATTTTGATGTCCGAACTGTGAGTGTTGTTGACACCCCTGGTATCTTTGACACCTTAATTAAAGAAGAGGAACTGAAAAGGGAAATAGAGAGATGTATAATGCTGTCCGTCCCAGGACCCCATATATTCCTGCTGGTGATCAGGTTGGATGTGCGCTTCACGGAAGAAGAGAAGACCACTGTTAAGTGGATCAAGGAAAACTTTGGTGATGAGGCCTCAAAGTATACAGCAGTACTTTTCACTAGGGGTGAAAAGGAAACTTCCATAGAGGAATATCTAGAGGAAAGTCCTGATCTGAAGGAGCTCATCACTGAGTGTAAAGCTGGGTACATTGTGTTTGACAACACATGCAAAGAAAATCGCACTCAGGTAGCTGATCTGTTTGAAAGGATAGACCAGACAGTGCAATTAAATGGTGATTATTACACCTGCAGCAAATATGAAGAGGCGCAGAGACAGATGAATAGAAATAAATGGTGGCACAAATGTGGAGACACACTGAACTCTGCAGGTAATTATTTGCTTTTTGCAGGAGCAGCTGCTGCCCCTGCAGCTGGTGCTGCTGTAATGGCAGAGCAAGCAGCAGCTGCAGTCGTACGGCCACTCTTAATGTTTGCAGGAGCAGGGATTGTTAAAACTGTTGGAGGCTGGATCAGACCTAAGACAGAGAACAGCTGAGTAATGTCAAACTTTGACCTGTATGAAGTGTATGGATTGCCTTGCACACAAGGACAAATTCACACTTGTTTTTCTCTTTTGTTTTTTTGCCATGTTTTCTTGTATTTCTTCATTTTATCATTGTATAACCAACATCAGTAATATATTGCATGTAGCATCCTCTATGCCCGTGTCATAAATCCCTTGATGCTGTGTAGTCCTGCATTCATATTGTTAAAATCACTGTGTGACAAGCAAATGTAATTTGAGTTTTTAATGGCACTTCTACAACACTGTTGTATTTGATAAAATACTTGGGTCTTTTTGCTACATTTGTGCACACTTTAAATAATTGATGAATCTTGTTTTTCTCATTTTAGGCTGTATTAAATACTACTTGTGAGCATATTTAAATCTGTATGATTAAAATAAAAAAAAAATCTAAACCAAGAAGTGTTGTCTGTAATTAATTAGTTATTTAATTATTACATTTAGCCATTTCATTAACAATAAATGATCATTTAAAGCCAGAATAAAACATGCATTAAAATAATGATTAGTTTATTGTACCTATTGTTTTAAGCTTTATGAGATAATCAGATAATCAAGAAGATAATCCATTTTTTGCTCATCCCCGACCTCTAAACCATCATTCATGAAATTCAGAGTGGAGGTTTTCGAATAATCTTGGTGATGCTGTATATAACGCTATTAATCACATAGTACCTGAATGCTAAATTATAACATCACACTCTAACAACAATATATAAATTTATTTTTCACTACAGTAGGTCTGCTTTAGGCCACACAAACGGTAATAAGGTTTTCATGGCATACATGGACAGAAAGACCAAAAAAAAAAAAAAGATAAAATTAACAAACTGCAATTTTTAAGGACAACATGAAACAA